>BPLR01000773.1:0-244927 GCA_021605095.1 Caerostris extrusa | reverse complement strand
GTTACGTATTGTTGAGCAGAATTGTCAAATCAAATGAATAAAAGGTGTCAGTAATATTTAAAAAAAAGTAAATAGACGAAGCTATTTATTTTAAACAGAATCCAGTAAAAATACTAAACCATTTTTTATTGCATTCTTCTCTGTAGAGAAAACGATCAAACAATTGTTAGCAAGAAGTATTGTTAGATGTATATTAAAATTTAACATATTATTTTTAACATATTATTTAACATATATTTATTTATACATATATTAAAATTTTAGCACTAGTTTATAATACGTTTAAACTAGTGCTTTAAAATTTCTTCCCTAATTCATTCAAAATGGTTAAAAAAAAAAAAAAGAAAGATTCAACAAGAATTAAAATATATTTAACTCTCAAGCAATAGGACTGTTAAATTAAGAAATTTAAGACAAAGTACTTTGCTTTCTATTCTGTCATGCAAAATAGATGCATATTTAGCAACTGACAAATAAAACACATGTCTACTACTAATAACAAAAATAATCGAAAAGAATAGCTAGAGCAAAACACGTTAACCTACAATACAAAAAATTACATCAAAGCATTCATTTATTTATTTAATGTTATAAATATATTTACATTACGTATTTTATTTCTTTCAACATAAAAGCCATAGAATAACCAATAAAATTACAATATTTTCAAAAAGAATATTCTTTGCTGTATAGAGATATGAATAAAAAGGATATTTTAGATAAATATTTTGGTCAGATATTTTTTTGTATTCAGCGTTTAACTCTCATCATAAGAAAAAAAAATTCTAATATTTTCATTATCCTATACGCCCTGCAAATGTGGAACAGTTACCCCCAAAAAATAATACTCTCCTTTTATTGGCAGTCGTTATATACATAAGCAAAAATATGAGAAAAGCGACGAACAACAACAGCAAAAACTATTTTATCATCCTTATTATTGTTTAACAACTAAAATTTTATTGACGCAGGCGTGTAGCTGTGAAAAATCCTTGCAGCAGGTGAAAATCTGACGATAAAAAGGAAAACAAACAAATCTGTATTTTTTCGTCAATTATAATAAACCTTTAGAAGAAACGACAAAATGTGTTGGTTGGAGAGTCATGATTCATTAATGCACCTTATTCGTTTTAGAGATGTATTTAATACGAAGATGCATATGATACATATTAATTAAAAGTCGTTTGTAATTTCCTGAACGACTTTCTTGATTGATAAATAGTATAGTTTTTGTATTTTGTTATATTTCAGAAATAACTTTAAGTAATACTAAAATGTTTAAAATTTACAAAAACAGATAAAAACGTCTTGTAACAAGATCTTAAGAAGATAGGAAATTTGATTTTTTTTTAATTGTGGATTTTCAAGTCGCCTATTGCAGACATGATAAATGGGAAGTTTTACAATATTAAAAATAACACCTCTGAAATAAAAAGAATATAAGGCATCGAAGAATATTCGAATATGAAAAAAAAATATTCGAAAAAAGCTATGAAATGAAGACATTTCGACTTTCGAATATTCGAAAATGAAAAGACTTTTCGACTGAAAGACTTCAATTTCAAACACCTATGAAATGAAAAAGAATATTCGAATCACTTAGAATATTCGGCATCTAATACAGAGATAACAAAAACTAATCGCACATCTTTATTGTCTCAAAAATATAACTGGTTTAAGTGTAATAAAAATAATAGTGATTTGCAGCTTAGTAATCCATTGTAACCAGCAGCTGCAAACCATTTTGTAATAAATGCACAATGGTTTGCAGCTTTGCAGTAGCAAGATAAAGAAATAAATTTATAAATAAAAATTAAATTTAATGAATTCAAAATGCATCAGCAAATTACTAAATTATTTAAAAGAATTTTAAGTTACAAAAAGTACTAAAGCTACTTTTCTGACCAAATTAATAACGGAAAAATATGATAGAAACAATAACAAAACTGTAGGGTGTTTATTTTTAATTAATATTTTTGAGATTTAAAATAATTTAATTGAACCTAATCTGAACCAATTTCATTCTACGGAAATGAAAATATGAACTAATTATGAAAAATAATAAGATATGTTATATTTTTAAGGAATTTCTAGTCATTCCATAATTTTTAAAAGATGCATAAAGCTGGCAAATGAGTGATGGTTTAAAAAAGATATTTTCAGTTTTATTCAACAGATATAGCCTTTATAATCCATAATTCATATAATCCTAATTCATATACATTTTATTCATAGTCATATGTTTAAAATCATTACTTTATTTGAAAATTTGCATTTTATTCCTATCAAAATATTTATCCAATTAAGATTTGTTAGTATTATTTTAATTCTGACAAGATTTTTCAAATATTTTTATAGAACATTAAGTTATTCTGCATAATTACTAAGGCATTTATGGGCACCTATTAAAGTAGCTGATTGTACATACCCAGGCTTATTATGGAAACATTGCCATATTTGGCAACTTTATTGAACTTCGTACAGGACTTTCGCCCTCAATTATCCTCTTATTTTTTATGAATATCTGAAATTGAAAATCAATACGTTCTAAATGCAAAGATCTTTATTAATTGATCATTTTGAAAGACCCAATCTCACTACACCAGGGCTTCCTCCCTAACAACTGATAAATTATTTCGAAATATTTTTAATTCTTTGCAGAAAAATATTAAGCTTCAAAAATATTTCTCTGGTTGGTTCAGCAAAAACTTGCTTCTGCCCATTTGATAAGTTATATTTCTTCACAGTGATACTTGATTCATTAAATCTCTTGCCATCCGATGTTTTTTTTTAAACACGCTTTCTATAATTTATACTGAAATTTCTGGTAATTCAAAATTGCTTTGGTAGGATACTCTTTGGAGTTTGTAAAGAATTGTTGGTAGTCAGTTGGTCTTTTCAGTTGGTAATGAATTTCTTTTTCTCAAAAGCTAAATTCTCTTTTCGCCATTTCAAAAAATCAAAAATATTAATAATAATAATTTTACTTTTAAATATGAATTTATTTTAAGTAAATGTTTCTAAAATAAGACTTTTGTTTAAAGATTGTATATTAATAAATCATTGGTAAACTCAGAAATTACACACTATAAGGGTGACTAATATTTGTTGTGACTTGTTTAGAAGTATGTTTAGTTATTGAAGCCAATGTTTATTTTTACGATTTACAAACAAGATATTATTCAAAAGATTTGTTCTGTTATGTTTCTCAGCTCATAAAAAATCACAAAATTGACAAATACTTTCATGCACCATATATAAATGATAACCAAGACTAAGAAATTTTTAATGAATAAACCATTATCACGGAATAAAAAACTGTGAATTAGTGTGAACATTTTAAAAAAGAAAAACCTGTACACATATACTTGTCAACATTTATATATTCTACCCATTTTATAATAAATCTTTGATCTAATGAAGTTTATATAAAAATTTTTTCTAAATGCTGAAAATTCACAAATCAAGTTTTTACATAAAAAAAAATGGAAACAATGCTATCTCCTTTCTTAAACAGTTTGATATTATATAATGATTAAAAATCCAGAAGATTTTTCATTTTAAATTTAATAAAATATCACTGACATGTTATTTTATTTACGTTATGTAACACCCATAGTGTACCAAGACCGTCTGCCTACTGGGAGATTGCGAAACATTTGATATATATATATATTTTACGGGCTAGGTTGTCAGCCCTACGCCTAACGCTATACAGTCATATTAGACCTGGACCTACGGTTTAAAGTGTATTCCGAACCCCCTACAAACATCCATTTCACCGCCTGGACTCGAACTCGAAACCTGTGGCACTCCAGCGCCATAGCGCTGGTCACTCGGCCATCAGGCCCCAATAAATACTCAAATAAATAAATAAAAACAAAAATGAAAATAAATCAATCATATAATTATCAAATACTCAAAGAAAACAAATAAATAAATGTATAAAATTTTCCCCACCAAGATATGAATTTGGTTCTCGAGCAGAAAGTAACCCTTAAACTAAAAGTTTGAATAACCTTGAAAAGATCGGCTCGTTAGTTAACCAAGTTACATCAGTTAAACTTTCTCCCTCTGTGGGCTCAAGTTATCTTGGAAATGAGATGCGTGATCAACAGATCCCTTCATCCTTGGACGCAATTTCATGTAAATGAGTTGGATGCCGACATTACGAGACGGATGCTGTCGAATGTCATTTCTGTTTACGTTGCAGACAACGCCTCCGGCGCAGTTATTTACTGCACAAGCCAGATAGATTAATAAACTTTGTAGCCTCCTGCGCAGGAAAGACAGATGTCTCTGCTAATGGAAAATCTGTCTAAACGCTCAAATTAAACTTACTTCAATGTATTGTTGTTAAAGAGGATTTTAAATTCATTTTTTTTATTACAGCCTTATTATATTGTTCGTATATTTATTAAATTCATGTTATTATTTAGGGTTTATTCATATTATTATTACAGCATTATCATTATATTATTCGTATATTTATTATATTCATATTATTTAGGATATTTTGAATTCATATTATTATTAGAGTATTATCATTGTATTCATATACTTATTATATTATTATTTAGGGTATTTTGAATTCATATTATTATTAGGTATTATCATTGCATTCATATTCATATATTATTATTTAGGGTATTTTGAATTCATATTATTATTAGAGTGTTATCATTGTATTCATATACTTATATTATTATTTAGGATATTTTAAATTCATATTATTATTGGATTATTATATTATTCATATATTTATTATATTATTCATATTATTATAAAGAGTTTGAATTCATGTATTTATTGTAATAAATAAAAAGCTCCAAAATAACATATTATCCATCTTTTTTAAAAATATAATTTTTTCCTTCATATATATTTTAGTGTAATATATTTGAATGTGTACATTATAGTACTTAGATTATAAAATAAAAGATGATTAAATTTGTGGGGTGTTAATGTTTATGGCTTAAAATAATTCTTTTTTTAGATAAGTATCGATTTAAAAGTATTCTGTTCAATCATTTATGTAATGTACAAGGATGATTCATAAATAGCTTTATAATTATTCAGGCTCAAAAAGACGTATTAGTTAATAACAACACTTTATACATAAACGCCAAAATTAAAATTTAATTTGAAAAGCGTTCTAGTTGAAATATATATTTATATTCAAATTTGTTGCTAAATATCACCATTGTAATGTTATTATATCAATATGAAAAAAAAAAAAAAATTAAATATGAAAACTAAATCAATATTAATATAAAAAACTAAATGCAAAGTAACTAAATCTTGACATGATGAAAATTAATTAACTACGCTCACATTAAAATTGAGTAAAGTATAAGAAATAAATAATTTTAATATTTAATTGGAAAACTTCAGAATGAAATACAACCAGCACTTACGCTTTAATGGCCAATGCAACACTATAAATATTTTACTGTTGCCATTATCTACTCGTTCATCCCATTTTGAATCGTTGCATTTACACTTTAAATTTTAAATTCTAAATCAGGTTCAAACCCAAGAGAAGAACAATCCACGTGGGTCATGAATAAATAATGGATGCCAGATCTCTGTTTTGGGACAGCACGTGATTCCGCACTCGAGTCCCAAATCTAAAGAAACAAAAAGGCTTTCAAAGTGTTCACTGCAAAGCAACTGTGAGCAACTTGCAGGATTTATGAATGACTGCAAAGCAACTGTTTTTCTAGGTTTCCACCAGATCATCATATGTATAAGAAGACATACTCGAGATATCATTGAATATTTCTTAATGGATCTTTTTCTTATTCTTAATGGATGCAGGGATTCTTCACAGAAAATTAACGTAAATAATGTAAAGTAGATACTTAAATAATGCATCGATGAATTATTCTTTTTCTAAATGAAGCAAGATTATTTATTTGTTTCAAGTAAAAGTAACAAAACATTGTAAAACCCACTCATAAACTATTCTCTTATAGGATACACCGACCTGATGGCCAATTGGTTAGCTCTCTGTCCTTTAGAACCACAGGCTTCAGGTTCGAATTCTGACTGTGGCATGCATGTTTGTTAGTGGTTTGGAATCCACATTAAACTGTAGATCCCGATCTAATTAGCCTAAAAGTCTGCACAAAAATGACCGTAGAGCGACACAAATCAAACCTTATCAGATAGAAGAAACAATCTATTGACAATTATTCACCTTTACAGTGAAAAGTCGTTTTTAGGGTTCGATAAAAATTAAAATTGTCATCATTGTACATAATCTAATTAGTAACTATTTACGATCGAATACTTCAAAAAGAAAAATAGTAATCATTTCAAATAGAAAAAATTGATTAATAATTTATTTTAATTTACAAGTGAAATAAATAAAATATATTATATAGAATATTTTTTTTCTTTTTCTGCAAAAAAAAAAAAAATATTTTTGAAATTTATTTAAAGGTCACCGGGTTTTTATGTATGCCAACCAGCGAAAAAACCTGAACTTATTGGGTAACATTTGTTTAATTCTGTTTTGATTAAAATAGTCTGGAACCTTTTATTATTTTAAAACCAACATTCGAAATTTATTGAAAACTTTGCAATGTTGTGATAAATTGGATTGCAAAAGTTCAAAGTTAATCTTCAAAAAGTCTAAATTACCATTTAAACTTTTTGAACATTTATTTCCCAAAAGGAATCGATAGTAGGTTTTAAAATAATTCAGTGCAAAAGTACAATCCGCACAGAAATTGGCAAAGTATACTCTTTTACTTCCTTTAGCAATATCAATTCTACTAAACCCTTTCAAATGCTAATAAATGCAAAACTGTTCTTTGGTGTAAAAACTTTCTCTAGTATTTTCTAATCTTAAAAGTCAACTTAATTCTCATCAAAGTATTTTTGGCGAGCTCTTAATACCATTCTGGGAGCAGTTTTCAACATTTCTCACTCTAAACCGAAAATTAAAATATTCTCTGGCGTATACGCTAATCTTGTACAGCCGTTGAAATAAACTTTTCTTTCTGAAAAAGGTTTTTAAGAATCCTAGGAGAAGACCTAAGCCTGAGTTCGAAGTGATTGAAACAGAGATAATTAAAATGAACAGGAACTCGGTGTGAAAAATCGCAGATGGTGAAATTCGGCGGGAGAACACAGACAAGATAAAGTGAAATTTATTTTTCTTCAAACAGCACAAAATAAAAAAAAACCAGCACAGCGACTAGATGTTTAGCACATTCTATTTCAAGGAAAAAGTGAGATTTAACAAACAGCGGCAGGTTTATTTTCTCAAAGAATTGGATTTATGAATTTTTATCTAAGAATGTTACTTTACAATCACATTTATATCTCAAGGGAACACGTTTACCACATAAAAATTTTTATAATATCTGTGATTCTGCAGTTGTAATTTTCCACATTGGATTCGTAAAGCGTCAAGCGCTGTCAAATACACAGAGAGTTCTTAAAATAATTAGTTTGATTAAAATAATTAATTAATTCTCAAAGGAACACAAACGTGTTCTTTTAATAAATTAAATGATACATAATCAAATTAATTATTTTCAAAATTAATTATTTTGAAAATAATTAATTTGATTATGTATCATTTAAATAGCTTTTTACCCTTTTTTGGTGCAATTTGTTTTTTCATTCATCATTCATACTCGAGAGAAAATATGTACCATACAAAAATGTTTTAATATCTGTGATTTTGCAGTTGTGTTTTTTCATATCTCAAAGGAACACTTTACAGAGAGTTTTGAAAATAATTAATTTGATTATGTAGCCTTTAAATAGCTTTTACCTCTTTTGGTGCAATTTGTTTTTCTCATTCATACTCGAGAGAAAATATGTACCATGCAAAAATGTTTTAATATCTGTGATTTTACAGTTGGGTTTTTTCATATCTCAAAGGAACACTTTACAGAGAGAGTTTTGAAAATAATTTTGATTAAATTTAAATAATTTTTTTACCTCTTTTTTGGTGCAATTTGATTCATACTCGTATCCATTTTTTAAATATCTGCTTTGTTTTTCATATCTCAAAGGAACACTTTTTTTTAATTAGTTTGATTATGTATCATTTAAATAACTTGTTTTTTTTGGTGCAATTTGTTTTTCTCATTCATACTCGAGAGAAAATATGTACCATGCAAAAATGTTTTTAATATCTGGGATTTTACAGTTGTGTTTTTCATATCTCAAAGGAACACTTTACAGAGAGAGTTTTGAAAATAATTAGTTTGATTATGTATCATTTAAATAATTTTTTACCTCTTTTTTGGTGCAATTTGTTTTTCTCATTCATACTCGAGAGAAAATATGTACCATTCAAAAATGTTTTAATATCTGGGATTTTGCAGTTGTGTTTTTCATATCAAAATCATCGCAAGGATGGTATAAAGTAGGTTTGGTTTGTCGCTCTACGGTCATCTTGTGCACACTTTAGGCTAAACAGACAGGGATCTACAGTTTAAAGGGGATTCCGAACCACTACAAACATCCATGGCACTGCCGGGACTCGAACCCGAAATCTGTGGTACCGAGCGCTAGCCACTCGGCCATTCAGGCCCGGTGTAAAGGGGGAGTTTTTAAGTGCAATTAATATTAATTATAATGTATTTAAATAAATATAGAGCCATACCTTAGTGTTATATTACTTCTTCATAGAAAAATATACTAAATACAAAAATGTACTAGTACCTGTGATTAGTTGTATGTATCAAATGCTGGTAAAATACGTGGTAGTGTTCAATATAATTAATATTAGTTAAGATATAATTATTTATTTGAAATGTTACTTTTAAGATTTCAAAAATAGCTAAAAAGTTTATAATTATTTTTCGTTCGACATATTGGAGATTTTTCTTCTGATTTTGAAATCCAAACGTGAAAAAATTATGATTCAGCGACAACATATTTTTAATGACAGTTTGAGTCGCATTAACTCCTAGTGTTAAATCTGCTTATTTGGCGTGATCAGTGAAATAAATGCATATGTAATACGGAATACGATTAATAGTCTTTTATGAACACACAACAAATAATAATGGATGTAAATATCTAAAAATATTGCGAAATTCGGAAAATATTTCTGTAGGTAGAAATAAATTTTTATATTTGACAGTATTTCATTATAATTAATTATATTCAATTATTTACTAAATGTTTAAATATTTAGTAATTAATTAATTTTTTTTAAAATTTTATTACTTTGCTTAGTTTCTACAAATATTTCATTAAATATATGTCATGGAACTAATTTGGAAAATATGTGGGTTGAAATTGAATATCAGTAAAATGTAATCAGTGTTCCTAAAAAAATGCACTTATAGAAATTTCAATATATAAGGTAGCTTACGCATTTGAATTAATCTGTGCATTTTAAAATTATACAAAATTTTCAGCATTTGGCCATTTAAAATAAAAATAATTTAGATATTATTTACTTTTATTTTCTCAGAACTTATATTTTTTTTTTTTTTTGTTGTTGTTGAAAAAAGCACAGAGTGTATTTTAATTAAATATTTCTTACAAATGCAGATAAAAAGGGCATTTAATTATTTATGATGCAGTAGTTGAATTTTAAAATGTTTATTAATCACGTTTTTAATTAAAATGAGTGTCAGAAAAAAATCAATCATTACTCATCTGTTAATCTTTTTTTTTTTTTTAGAATGATTGGCCATTGCCAGTAGTCAGTAAAAAAAAAAAAACTAGTCATGGAAAATTTCATTTCTATGCTAACAGTTAAGATCAAAAGCTCCGTGAAAATTTCTTCTAATCACAGAGTATGTTTTATAAATGAGCTAAGTGACTAAAAATGTAACGCAAAAACCCATAACGCGAAAGCGAGATGCAAATAATTTTGCAGTATGTACTTAAAACGGAAAAAAAAAAAAAAAAAAGGATAACTTAAAATATTTATAAAAACTTTTCCACAAGTTTGTAATAAAGTTTATAATCGAGGTTGCATGCCCCAAAAAAAATGTATTAAAAATAGCAGGAGTGGTGAAAGCAGATTTATAATTAAAAAGTAATAAGGCTTTCATGATTGATGAGTTTTTGCTCTTTTGTTGCGAATTTATGGCTATTTTTCGATGATTGTCTTTAATTATGTTCCTTATAAGATCGAGAAAAATGGACCTGCTGGTTTTCATTATGTTATTTGTAAAAGTTATATTATTTAAAATTTGTGACTAGCGTTAATATGACTGTAGAGCGTTAGGGACTAGGGCTGACAACCCTACCTCGTAAAAAGAAAACCTTTCCTGTCTCGAAATCTACCAGTAGGCGGATGGCCTTAACCCACCATGGGATTGTTGTACCAATGAAAAGAGAAATATCAAAAAAATTAATTAAAAAAAAAAAAAACTCTATAAAGGGGACTGATGGGCGAGTGATTAGCGCTCTGGCGCTGGGTGCCATAAGTTTCTGGTTCAAGTCCAAGCGGTGCCATGGATATTTGTAGTGGTTCGTAATCCACTTTAAACCGTTGGGCGTCTACAGACAACCCTAACCCGTAAAAGCAAAACATCTCCTGTCTCGAAATCTGCCAGTAGGCAGACAACCTTGGTCCACCACGGGGCTGTTGCGCCACTGATGATGATAATATTATCAATAATTTTCACTTAAAAACTCACTATTAAGATTATAAAAGATACTGTATGTATGTTTTGTTTTTTATGTATCAAATAGAGAATACTGATTTTTTTTTAATATTGTACGTTTATCTTTATATCATAGTTAAACTAAATAAACATTTAAGAAGCCAGCCAGGCAACGGCAAAGCATAGGCATAATTTTGTGAAAGGGGTTAAGGAAAAATCAAAAATTAAATGATATTTTTATTCGAGTGATCCATTAATTTTAGGACCTGATGGCCGAGTGGCCAATGCTCTGGAGATCAGTGCCACAGGTTTCGTGTTCTAATCCCGGCGGTGCTATGGATATTTGTAGTGGTTCGGAATCTACTTTAAAGAGTAGGTACCGGTCTAATATGACTGTAGAGCGTTGGGTATAGGGTTGATAACCTTACCCCTTAAAAAGAAACCATCTCCTGTCTCGAAATCTGACAGTAGGCAGACGGCCTTGGCCATAGGGCTGTTGCGCCAATGAAGAAGAAGTAGAAGATCCATTAATTTAAGTTTATATTTTAAAAAAACTATCGTTTTGTATACAAAATTAAAAAAAATTTCTATTGGAAACTCAAAGTTGTTACAGCCTAATATAAATGTTAGCACTGCATAATATATAATTATTAAGGATGTAAAAATATAATTATTATAGAGAGATATAAATTGGAAAAATATCCAAAAAATTATTCTCAATTTAAAATATATTTTTTTAAAACATGTTACGACATTTTAAACATCAGATTACGACATAGAAGATATCATTAAAATGTGTCAAAAACAACTCTTAAAATTAATTCCATATTTAAAGTTTTTGAAAAAGACAAAACTTTAATTATTGAAAAATGAACGACATCGTCACAGATTATTTATCGTTTTGAAAGAAAAATTAACTGGGATTAAAAAAAAATAACAGTCAGAAACTTAACGTCACTTTAAAAGTATCTTTCTAATTATTAATTAGCGAGATTCAAAAATTCGGTTCATGCTTAAATTTATATGAAATGAAAAATTTACAAATATTCCCTAGAAGCAGCACAAATGTGCCATTCGAAACATTTTAAAGATAAAATAGAGAGAAAAGATAAAATAGAGAGAGAATTAAAAACTTAGAATCATTCGCCTTTTTATTTTTTTTTTTTTCATTTCGGACTTCTCCCTGAATTGAGAAAATTCAGAAAAATATTGAAATGAAAGTTTAAGTGTGACAGGTTAAGTTCGTAAAATGTGTATGTATTCTGCATAAAAATGCAAGAAATACAGTAATTATACAATTTTAAAGAAGGAAAAAAAAAAGTATCCATGATAACAACGACAATTAGGAAATGAAAAACAACAAATGAGAAAACATTTATTTTGATTTATTGCAATAAAATTTATTTGAATAAGAAATCATTTAAAGAATTGCAATGAAATGTATTTGAATATAGAAATCATCTTTTAAAGAATTGCAATGAAATATATTTGCAGTTTTTTTTTTTTTTTTCTAATGCGGCTGGCAAACACTTATACAGCTGTCTTGGATGTCTGCACAGACGTTACTCACTTTGCATTACCCAGGGGAGCGTGTAACTTGAAGATAAGCTATGGACGCGGAATAACAATACCCCCGCAACGCTCTACGATCCTATTAGAACGGGACCTACGGTTTAAAGTGGATTCCGAACCACTACAAACATCCATGGTACCACCGGGACTCGAACCCGAAACCTGTGGTACCGAGCAGCAGAGCTAGCCACTCGGCCATTCAGGCCACTATATATTTGAATATAGAAATCATCTTTTAAAAAATTGCAATAAAATTTATTTGAATAAGAAATCATTTAAAGAATTGCAATGAAATGTATTTGAATATAAAAATCATCTTTTAAAGAATTGCAATGAAATATATTTGAATATAGAAATCCTTTAAAATATTGCAATAAAATATATTTGAGTATAGAAATCATCTTTTAAAGAATTGCAATGAAATATATTTGAATATAGAAATCCTTTAAAGCATTGCAATAAAATATATTTGGATATAAAAATCGTCTTTTAAAGAATTGCAATGAAATTTATTTGAATAAGAAATCATTTAAAGAGTTGCAATAAAATGTATTTGAATATAGAAATCATTTTTTAAAGAATGCATTTATTTCAAATAACTGTTCTCGTCAATATATCGATCGAACATGTCAAATCTATAACGAAATTTGATAGATGGTTGACAAGACATGAAAGTACAAGTGCACGAACTCTTCAATGTATCCCAAATCGATTTAATTGCTGTGAAAAAACCCCTCATGAATGAAAAGGGTTTTTTTCCCCAATTCATATTATTATCGATAAATATATACACCGAAATATCGGAGATTCGATGCACATTGTCTTAATGTATAGTGTCATCAGAAAAAATATTTTATTGGAAGAATTGCAATGATTAAAAATTCAATGCTCTTTTTATTGTCTTTTTCATTAGCATTAGACTCATGAATCTGCTAATATGTTAACAATTTCAATAAGGAAAAAGATAATCCATTTAGTGTGTTAATGTTATTCACAATTGAAAAAGGAAAACCTTCTGGTGGAGATTTTTTTTAGGGTAACTGCCGTGCACTTGTGTACTATAATAGAGTCACTAATTCTTTTAATTTTTACATTAGTAACTGCAACACATTACACATGCTGGAATTAAACACTTCGACTAACACGTCAGATGAGTAGAGTAATTTAAACTAAATAATTCGACTTTTTAATACTTTGACAAACACATTGTAGCATTTTTTTCTCACGAGAAGAGTTTTAGCATTTCATTCCCAGAAGAGTGGAATGTATGTTATTTGACAAATATATAATAAACACATCACTCAAATTTGACAGCAGATGTGGGTTATTGTGGGTCGCTATATTACATGCAATCAGTATTTGTACTAATGTCACTCAAATCTATACTAACATGTCACTCAAATCTGGTAACAGATATTTAGTATCATGTATAATGAGACTCAGGAAATTAGAGAATGTCTGTGCGACCTTCTCAGGTCGAAAGAATTGCAGATTGAATATCAACCAATTGATATACCATGAGTTGTTCCATCGTTATTGGTGATAGACCAGGAGCTGAGAGATGTCTACTCCATCAGAGGTGAGGAAAGTTCACCCGCCCTCTTGATGGATTGTCTTAGAAGAAGTTTTTTTTTTTTGTGAAGAAGAGAGTTCTGCAACGGACCAGAAGTTTTTTTTTTTTTCTCTGAAGTGACTGAATAGGCAAGCGTTTTCCGCCTGTTTTCAAAGTGAGCCCCTTGTGGTCTTGTGAATCACGCAATCTTATATATATCTATACAATGTTTGATATACATAATGTTTGTAAATAAAATTTAAAGTGTTTTCATGAACCTGAAAGTGGTTATATTCTTGATGCCGTTATAGGTCTAGTGTAGGCCGACACGTTACAATATTCTCCTTCATAACTCTTTATTTTTTCCTTTATGTTTTCACCCCTGTCCAAAGAATGCCCGATTTAACGTTATTTAGAGTGAATCACAGAGAGAAAAAGCTGATAAACTATACACAGAGCCTAAACCTGACACATTATCTTGAGGGAGACTTTTTTCGTTTAAATAGGCTTATATATGCAGTCCACGTTTCAAAATCGTCATAATGCCATAAAAGACTTTATACTCCGTCTTTTTTTCTCCTATCATATAAAAATAATTTTTTCCTTTATGATAATATATTTAGCGTCTTCTGTTAAATCCATCTATTCAAAATTAAAGTAAATAGCAAAAACTGTAACTGGATAGTTATTTAACTTTGACATGATACTTCTATATGGCATTTCAGAAGAAAAAAATTATAATCTTATAACAGCTTATTTCATTTGTTAACAAAAATACACGAAAGAAGTAAAATTATTCATATTTTTACAAATTTCTGAAAAAGATTATGAACAAAAAAAATTAACTATAAAAAATAATTTTTTACTTACAATCCAAATATTAGTCCGAGAACGAAGAAAAAAAAATTTAATCTTTATTTAATTAATGATAAAAAATAATTATAGAATGAATAAAAAAATAGAATAACTTAATAATAATTTAACTTTTGATAACTTAATAAGAACTAAATAAAATTTTGATAAATGGCCAGCATAATGCTTCTTGCCACAATAATTATTAAGCCTTCTATAATTCTAAAATGTTTCCAATCATAAAGATAATACATAGAACATACATAAAAAAATTAATTTTAAATACCCCAATCTGTCCATTTTATCAAAGAATAAAAAGTATTTAATTAATACATAAGCCAATAAAGACTCCCTTACAAAAAAATATTTGACTCTCCGGTACCAAAATAAAATATGACTAGATTTAGTAACAATTACTCCTTAATTATTTGAAGAATTAGAAGATTTTATTTATACTATTTATTTTAGTAGTATTTCAGGAAGTTCTTAATAATTATTCAAAGAATTTTTCGATAAAGAGATAAAATAGTTTATGCGAAGTGTTTAATGTTATCATTTGAATAATCTTTATACAATAATTCTTAAAACAAATGATATCACAGTATTAAAATAAAAAAAATGTACTTTTTATATGATTAAATTTTTTCATGGCATCAAATGTATTTATTTTTTATAAAAAAATAATTGTACAAATTGCAATGTCATTTTTATAACTGGTAATAAAAATGATTTGTTCATAAACTGTTAAGTTATTTTCATGATTTTAAGAAAAACAATTCATTTGGTTTAAAAATAGAGAATTAATTAAAAATGACACATTTTATTATATTTTTTATAATTTTATTATTTATTTATAATTTATTATTTATTTATTATTTTTTATAATTTATTATTTAATATACATAAAGAGAAGATTAAGATTTAAATGATATTTCCTCCTTAAAAAATTTAATTACAAACACAAACATTTTAATTGAAATATTATAAAATAATTATGAATAACAAACAATTAAATAAGAAAAGTATGCAATTTAATAATAATTAATTTATTATTATCTAAATAGAGAACTAGTTAAAATGATATAATTTATTAATTTTTTTATAATTTATTATTTAATTATTATTTTATAATTCATTATTTATTCATTATTATTTTATAATTTATTATTTAACATACATGAATATTAATATTTAAAATGATATTTCATCCTTAAAAAATTTAGTTAGAAACAGAAACATTTTAATTGAAACATTAAAAAAAATATGAATAAATAAATAATTAAATAAGTTGTTATGCAACTTATTAAATTTTGAATAAAAAGTCTACATAATTTGAATACAATTCTTTTCAACAATGAATGAAAACCAGTGAACATAAAAATTATGAAAATAAAAATTTAGTATTAAAAAATAAATTTTGTATTGGTTCTTTCAATAAAGGGAATTTAGTCATTATTTGTTTTGAAGAAGTTAGAAAATTTACATTCATCACAAAAAAATTAGTTTGAGAAGAAAATTTATTAGTTTTTAAATACTTCAATATAAAAAAATTGGGGTTTTAAGTTAATTTATTTCATAACAATATTATTCGTTTATTATATTAATTATCATAGAAATCGGTAACATAAATTTGAGAAAACGGTATACTTAATATTACAAGTTAAATATTTCACGAAATTATCTCAAAAATAAATATTCCGAAAAGAAACAAAAAATTATCGCGTAATACTTTTCCTAAACGTCTGCGCTTTGTTATTTGTTTCCAAACCAATTCTTTCTTTAAACAAGTTTGCCTCACTAAAGCGCATAGAAATGTAACGTAGTTCTTAGAAATTGAATTTCAAATGAGCATTAGGTAATTCTAAATGTTGGACTAACGATATTGTATCATTTAGGTAAAACTCAATTTGAAGATTGGTAAAGAACACGTAATGTCTAATGAAGGTAAAACATCCGTTGAATTGCAGTTTCAAAGTGGAAAGAAAATCTAATTTCAACAAACAGTACGCTTAATGAGATTTAGAATACAAATTTACAACAGTTTTACAAACAATTTACGAAAAAAAAACGGGCTCTAAAACGGTGTTATTGAAGTTCAAATTCTTTGGCATAGAAAGAAAATCATGTTCAAACTTTCTTTTAAAAATCTGAAGAATAAAACTGAAAATACTAATATGAAGGTAAATTGAAGTAAACTACAGTAAATTGTACTGAAAATAAATATTTAGTTTATAAATTGCTTAGTTGAAAAAAAAAAATACATACATTTCAAAAAAAATTTCATTGTTAGAATACATTTCAATGAAATAAAGAATTTTTGAAACAGCTTTTTTACAGGAGAAACAACAACAAAACAATTAACATAATAAAAGGAAGCATTTGGAAATTATTTAAAAAACATATCAAAAGTCTAAGTCAAAATGTCCTAATTTTTATAGACCAATAAAAGAATACACTATTTTTTCGAACGCATTGTTAAAATTCATTGTTGTAATTGTTAAAATAAAAGTATTATACAAATTAAAAATCAAAGTCTAAGATGTTATTTTATGAACCAAAAGAATACACACTATTTTCGAACGCATTGTTTAAATTCATTGTTGTAATTGTCAAAATATAAAAATATCATACAAATTAAAAATCCAAGTCTAAGATGCCCTAATAGACCAATAAAATAATACACACTATTTTCGAAAGTATTGTTAAAATTCATTTTGTAATTGTTAAAATATAAAATATCAAACAAATTAAAATTCAAAGTCTAAGATGTCGTAATTTTTATAGGCCAATAAAAAAAGAATACATACTATTTTCGAACGCATTGTTAAAATTCATTGTTGTAATTGTTAAAATAAAAGTATTATACAAATTAAAAATCAAAGTCTAAGATGTTATTTTTATGAACCAAAAGAATACACACTATTTTCGAACGCATTGTTTAAATTCATTGTTGTAATTGTTAAAATATAAAATATCAAACAAATTAAAATTCAAAGTCTAAGATGTCGTAATTTTTATAGACCAATAAAAGAATACACACTATTTTCGAACGCATTGTTAAAATTCATTGTTGTAATTGTTAAAATAAAAGTATTATACAAATTAAAAATCAAAGTCTAAGATGTTATTTTATGAACCAAAAGAATACACACTATTTTCGAACGCATTGTTTAAATTCATTGTTGTAATTGTCAAAATATAAAATTCCATACAAATTAAAAATCCAAGTCGAAGATGCCCTAATAGACCAATAAAATAATACACACCTTTCGAAAAAGTATTGTTAAAATTCATTTGTAATTGTTAAAATATAAAATATCAAACAAATTAAAATTCAAAGTCTAAGATGTCGTAATTTTTATAGGCCAATAAAAGAATACATACTATTTTAGAACGCATTGTTAAAATTCATTGTTGTAATTGTTAAAATATAAAATAATAAACGAATTTAAAATCAAAGTCTAAGATGTCCTAATTTTTATCGACCCATAAAAGAATGCATACTATTTTCGAACGCATTGTTAAAATTCATCGTTGTAATTGTTAAGATATAAAATATCATACAAATTAAAAATCAAAGTCTAAGATGTTTTAATTTTTATAGACCAATAAAGGAATACACACTATCTTTGAAAAGCATTGTTAAAATTATACTTTCTATATATACTATATTATACTCTTAAAAGCATTTTTTTGTAAGGCTGTTGAATATTTAAAGAATTCGGAAAAGAGGCTTTCAGGAATTTCTATTTTTATAATAGGAAGCCTGGCTTAATTAACTGATATGATTTTTTTCCTGAAAAGCTGAATTATAGAATTTGAAAAGTATTAAGAAATTTATAAAAACACTACAGTTTAAATAAATACATCCTAAGACCATATAAATCTTTTAACCCTATTGACGAAATAACGAACGAACGATAAACGAATTGAAAATTTATATCTTGAACTAGATTATTCGATCGAGCAATAATAAGCTTTGAAATAAATTCAAACTTGAAATCGAGATTGCTAAAAGAAAACAAGATGAATATTGAATATGTTCAAAAGCTTGTTAAAAGCTTGAAAAAGACAGATAGAAGGATATCATAAATTTTGATCCCCGCAAAGAGATATATTAAAAATAAAAAGTATTTAAATATCTTTTAGCTTGATAAAAATATAGTTCGGGGAATCCTTTTATTGTGCTGTAGAAACATAAAAGCTTTTGAGTACTGCATAGCAAAATAAAATATTAAAATTTAATAACGGAATATAACAAAATTAAAATGGAAAATATAAAGTTCTTGTCGATAAACTTGATCCGATATATAAATAAGATTGAAAATATTTTTATGATAAAAAATATAATTGTTGTTCAGTAATAACTTTTAAATTGAAATAAGAATACTTTTTTAAATGTAAATATTTGGAAAAAAATTTAAGACGGAAAATAAAAGTTTTTAAAAACCATGTATGTAATGTTTTAAAATATTTCTAAAACAATAATAGCATAAATAATTTATCAAAAACTAAAACAATTAATTTTATAAAAACAAAATAAATTGGAAACAAAGAAAATCATCAAACGCATAATTCTACGACGTACTTAGTATCAACAAACTACAATTAATGAAAAATATATTATACAATTTTTAGAAGAGAAATTAAGATTTGTAATCCATATATGTAATATTTTAAAATATTTCTAAAAACAATAATAACATAAATAGTTTATCAAAAACTAAAACAATTAATTTTATAAAACAAAATAAAATGAAAACAGAAAATTTAACGAACAAATAATTCTACGATTGACTTATCAACAAATTACAGCAATTAATGAAAAATATATTATAAAATTATCTATTAAAAAGCTCAACTGATAAAATATGTAGTAGAATTAAACAATTTTTAATTTTTATGTGAATTTACACAAAAGATTTTTCTTAAGAATTCAATTTATAAAAGAAATAAAAGGCGCTTAAAAATTCATAGGCACGTAGCAATCAGACGATGAATATTTATTCATGCATTTAAATTTATAAGCTTGGCGCATAACACTTTCTCATTAACGTGTAGTGTGTGTGTATATTTTCATTGACAATGCTGACTAGATAAATATTTATATAAAACTTATCTTATAAAGTACATGCCACGCTATGCTATGCAACTATGCCACTTATAAACTACAGATATGTAAAATATGTGTGTATATAATACATATGCATAAAAGATTGAATAAATTATTTGTTTATTTTTAGGTAATAAAATGTAATGGAAATTGCTACCTAGATGAATTTCTTTTTTTAAATTTAGGCAATCATCAAACTGATTGTTTTAATTAAAAAATAATAATAAACAAGAGTCATATGTTTAGATTATAAGCATTTTGCTTTCATCTTATTATTTTTTTAATACTTTTTAGAACCAAACTATATTTATTACAAGTAATTAAAGATTAATGTAATTGCTATTTTATTAACTGTATAATACCATTCAATATCATAAAACAATTTGGTTCCTAAATATTTTCATGTCACCTAATTTATAAATAAATTCTAAAACTCACTGGCTTATAAATTTAAAATACAATTCAGTAATGAAATCTTCGTACAAGAATACACGTCACTCTTCTATAGCTAAGTCCTTAAAGACGAAAAAAAAAAAAAAAAAAAAAAAAAAAAAGAGTTTGTCAAACACGTTTTTTTTTTATTGTACAACTTTAATAATTCGATCAACAATAGAATGACTTGCGGTGGGGACCAACGAGATGGAAATCGAAATCCTTTTGTTTACCACCCCCCTACCAAGGAAAAGAACTCGCCCAGTGACCTTGCTCGGGCAACGCCCCCGGACTTTCCTCCCACCATTCATACTCACCTCACATCCCATCCCAAACATAAAAGAACAAAATAAAAATAACTTTCTTGACTTTCAGTTTGTAAACTTTTATAGAAAGAGAATCCGTGTAGTATGATTACGTCTTTCTATTCTAAGAACTTCAAAAAAATAATAATAATAAAGACTTTCCGCTGAGGTCAGAGACTTTGAAATGTCTCGCATTCAATTGTTTGGAGTGAAAACAAAAAAAAAATATCAACCGATATTATATACGAAACAATTGAGATCTTTTTCCACCTGCCCTGAATTATTAAATGTTTCATATTCGAAGGATTTATAGCGGTTAGGTTAACCGTTCGTCCTCGTTTTTGGCTCCGGGACGGTAGCGATTTTGTCCCATTTAGAACTCGAAACACCACCGGCGGGACGGATCAATATCACAGATATCGCAGCAATTTTAAATATTAAAAAAAACGGATATAAATCGTACAAATTCCGTTAATTTTTTTAAATCTGAAATTTATACGTTGTTTCATCTCTTTAAATAATACACTTTCTGTTTCTTCCAGTTTAATGAAATGCAAAGAATAAAAATACATGGAGAAGTAGAAAAATACAATAAAATTGAAAGTAGAAAAAAAAAAAAAAAATTAAGCGAATAACTTATGTGCTTAAGCTTTGGCTTAAGTTTAACTTATAAATTCTTACATATAATATTTTCAAACATAATAATTTTGATATCTATATCACTCATTCAATACAATAATTAAAAAAAATGACTTGAATTCAATTAAAAAAACTACTGACTTTTTTTTTACTGATAATGTTTTAAATGAATAGCATCAAACTCAGTGAAAAGCAGTGTCAATCATTTCTTAGTTTACTTTGGAACGAATTCCACGAATTAATTTTTTTTTTTTTTTTCTTTTCTTTTTCTTTTCCCTTTTTAATCAAAATTGAAACAAAAAAAAGCAATTTTAGCAATATCATGTCTGTATTTTCTTACAGACAATATTATTTATAAATTCTTACATATAATTTCTTCAAATATAATAATTTTGATATACACATACAAACATGCATATATACATACCACTTATTTAATACAATAATTAAAAAATAATGAACTACATTTTTTTTTACTAATAATATTTTAAAAGAATAATATATCAAACTGAGTGAAAAGCAGTGCCAATAATTTCTTAGTTTACTTCGGAACGAATTCCAAATTCCACGAATTAGTTTTGTTTTTTTACTTGCACCATAATTGAAATAACAAAAATAATTTTAGCAATATCTTTTCTGTATTTTTTATAAAAGATGCCTAAAAATAGTTTTTAAGCAACATTTTCTTTAAATTATTTTTTTAACAATGAGACAAATTAATTTCGTCTTCTATTTATTTTGTTTTGATTAGCTTTACACGAGATATGTTTAAATAAGCAAATGATTATAATGTGGTACAAAAGTCTACAGAAAAAAGAATTCGTAACAAAAGAAAAACATACAGTTTCAATAAAATTAAACAACATATTTGCTGTATCAAAATCATAACCAATATTTTAATTCCTTTTTACGTTTTTCGTTAGAATAAAAATACTAAATTAAACTCGAATTTTTATCCAGAAATGGTTCGAATATTCCAATAATATTCCACGAATAATTTTTTCTCTCTGTACCATAATTAAAACAAAAACATCGTTTTTACAATGGTATTTCTGTATTTTACGAAAGATGTCTAAAAATAGTTTTTAAGCAGCATATCTTTTTAAATTATTTTTTTAATTAGTGATTAAAAACATAGAACTCATTTCGTGTTCGATTGATGCAGTTCTGATTAACTGTAAGCAGAGTTTGTTAAAAAAAGCAGATAGTAATGGTGAGCTGATATTAGGTTTCTACAGAAAAAGAATTCGGAATAAAAGAAAGCATGCAGTTTCAAAAAAAAAAAAAAAAAAAAATGAAACATATTTGCTGATTCAAAAATCAAAATAAATATTTTATTGTGAAAAAAAGAATTAGAAGATTTTTTTGAATACGGATAGCAATAAGCAAATACTTTAAAAAGAAATGGAAAATCTAAACAAAATTCTACTCGAAAAAATTATTTTCTCTATTTCGACTATAATTAAATTAACATCAAATACTAAATAATAAAATACTAAAATATTAAAATCGATTATATTAAAAAACAGTGGTTTTTTCTCCTGTGTTTTTTTAAGGTATTATTAATTTAAGTTATTTTCAATTCCGACTATTAGTTCACACTCTCCTATATATATCTTGTTCAAATTTTTAATCGTTCATAAAATACTTTTATTCCTCCACTCAAATTCAAATACATTTTTTGAACTTGTAGTGGAACACTTGATGTTAACACAGTTTTTCAAATATTAATTCATTAATTAAATTTAATTAATTAATTTTAGTTTTTTTTTTAGATTTAAGTTGCATGCATCTAATAATAGATGGCGCCAGATGTAAGAGGAAAATTTCAACTTTATTTGTAAAGTATTTTTCTGCAATATAGTGAAAAAAAGTAGGAATTGGCTTTAAAAAAAAAATTTTTTACATTACTTGTTCTAAAGAAATTTTCAAAAATAACTCTTATTACTTTTATAATTCTTGTTAAAAAACTCTCTAATCGTTGTAATTTTTTAGTTATATATATGTTAGTTTTATCAGAATTAAAGGAAAAGCTGATTTAAGAAAAAGCTGAATAATGAATTTTTTAATTGAAATTTAACTTTTTTGTATTTGTGGAATGACTAATTTTTGTAAAAAATGTATTTATTATTCAGTTATTTCTTAAGTCAGTTTTTTGTCTTTAATTCCGATAAAATTAATCAACTGAAGCATTACTGAAATATAATATGCATTGCAATATTTTTTAATATAATATGCTTTATTTAATTAAGATAATAGTGAATAAATTATTAAAATAAGTATATCGTCGATCCTTTATTAAAAAAAAAAAGATGGCAAGTGCTTTAGTTGAATTAATGTTAAAAAAAAAAAAGAACATAATTTTGAAAATTTAATTTTTGAAATAGTATAACTAATTTTCCAGGCGGGTATTCATTAAAAAGTGAATAAAATTTTTTAATACTATATTGTTATAATTATAAATTTAAAAAAAAATATGAATAAATAATAATAAAATATATAGCTAAGCGACTTCGTTTTTGATGAACTTATATCGCTTTTCTAGAATCATCAGATTTCTATTTCATCAGAAAATCTTTATGAAATTCATTTATCTAAAAGATTCTTAAAGATGAAGGAATTAAAAATTACTTCATGTGCATAAAACAATAATTGGAATAAGATAAATTTTTTAAAATACATAGAAAAATTAAATGGTAATTTATAATAGTGCAACGTAACTATCGTTCTATGACACTGAGAAAGTTTGTATAAATATAACAAAAATTGCCAGTCATGCACATATATTAATATTTCTGTTCAACAAAAAGAAAAATTATTATAATTATTTAAATGTGTGAAAAATTTATTTTTTATTGATATGGAAGATAATTTATAAAATAACGTAAGAGATTTATCATAAACAAAATACCGGATTTGATATGTCAGAGGATGCTTATTATAAGACAACAACGATACTTCAGTTTTTACGAAAAGTCTCGTTACCCTGTAAGCTAGGGGGTACCCACATATTCTTTCTAGGGTTATTATTTCTTTTTCACTTTTTATTTCAAGTACTAGTTGTACTTCATATATTCTAATCCTCGTTTAACTGTTAAAATGTTATGATCCATTTAATCTGCAGTTTTATCTATTTCCTTAGTTTTCAAATTGACTCTTCTTATTTATATTCTTTTGGTTTCTAGAAGGTACCAGTAACGTTTCTTGCATTTTAAAAAGGAATTTTTAAACCGTCATAGGCAATGATTACTAGAATTTCGAGTTTTAGAGTAGCTCTTTTATAAAGGTTTCATTTTCTTTTCTGCCAAATTGTTTTTGTCTGTTGTATTTTAAAAGAAAGCAATTGGATAAATTGACATAAAGCAACGTTAGCTAGCATACATCTCAAAGTACCTAGTCAAGTCAAGTCAAAATACCAGCTAGAAAATAATAAAAATAAAGTAATATCGTATCCACCGGTTATAATGGCTGTTTTCATTTGTTTCGTTTATTTAAAAACTCAAGCTAATAGACTGTGGAAAATTGAAAACGTACGATTGAATAGCTTATTTCTCTAGTTACATAAAATTGATTGGTATTTTAATTATAATAAATTTTTAAATAGTAATTTTTAACTTTCCTTCCCACTTTATTTTTCCAAATATTGAAAATTATACTATATTTTGTAAAATTGCTGTATATTTTTCCAAATATTGTTAAACAGTCGTTAACATCTATTTTCTTACAATTTGAATTTTTTTTTTTCTGCTATTGATTTTTCTACACAAGTATTTTAAATACTTTATAAAAACAAAGCGGAAACGAGATATATATACAATAAATCATTTGACAATTTAATTATTAGATTTTATTTTAATAAAATCAATATTTTTTTAATGCCGTGCATAAATTTCTTATATTATCAAATTTGACTACCATGATTAGAAGCAGTTGTCGTCAACTAATAAGTTCAGAAAATTGGAATTACGATGCTGGATTATTTGGATGTAGAATTTCGTTAATTAACCGATGGTACAGAATACAGATTGGCTCATCAGCTTCATTAGAATGATGTAAGGCCTTAAAAGTTTCGGTCTAGCGGCTACGTTAATAGTATGTGCTTAAGAATTGTAGATACAAGGTTCGATTTCTCGCTAGGACGTTCTACACCATTCATTCACGCAGAGCTATTAATCTGACAGTCGTAGCAAAAGCAGTTTCGTGGTATTTGTTTATGCACCTTACTTGTGTGACTTAAATATTTGGCTTGCATGCTGTGCATACATATTTTTTCTTGAAGTATTGCGTTTTAATGCTTATGCAAAAATAATAATGATTTCTTTCTTGCAGTGTTAGTTACGTTTGAGTTGCTTGTATGTAAGTTTCTGAACTTCTTGGCCAAATAAATTCCCTAATGAGTTTAAGAGGGCCAAATTTATTATGCAAATATCAGATTAATTCACAATCTTTAACAAAAATGTGATAATGAGTTCAAAAAATATTTTACTGCAATCATGGAAGTCAATGATTTAAGATTCGTAAATTTTCTCTTAAAGTAAGCAATCTCTGAAAATGTTAAGTCAGAGAAATGTGTGTCTGTCTGTTCTTAAAACTCAAAAACTATAACATTAATAAATTCAATTTTTTCTGTGGTCTCATTAATTTTATACCTGATGAATAATCAAAATTAACGAAAAATGTTTAGTTATTTTTAATTAAATAAAAACCTTATTTTTATATTGTTAAGTTGGTTTTCAAACTATTTAGTTCAAAAAAATCGTTTACTGCAGAATTACGAATGGGAATTGACGTCATAGCACTTTTTTATAGTTTTTATTTACATTTGTACTTCATAATTCGTATTTAATACTTTTAATTTTTTTTTTTAATCACCATCTTCGTTAATGTTATTAAAGATTAGCTTTCACCAATCTTATTAAAAAAAAAAAAATTTCTATAGTAACCGTTTATTTTAAGTCCATGAATAAATGTTAATTTTACTCACTTAATTTATTTTTACAAATCGTTAACGATTAACAGAATTTATAAGCAAATCGTCATTACAAATAAAATACTATCTTGTTAAACAGATTTATTTAATTGTGCATAAATATTAAAAGAAAACATTAGATATTTACAAAAAAAAAAAAAACCATTACCTTTTTTTTCTATTACGCTACACCAAAAACACAATCTGTTTTACAAAATTAATAAAAATAAAAATTTAAACTCACCAAAATAAAAAAAGGATGACAAAAAAAATAAAAGACAAAAGTTTAATCTTACCAGAAGAAATATACGGTTTGCTTTTAACAAAAATAACTCAAATTTTTTATCTTAAGTTTCTACAATAAGGATTAACGTATACCAATTCATTAATGAAAAAAAAAGAAGAAATCTTCCACCAACTTCAAAACCTTTCTCTCCACAAATGATAGCAGACTTTACCTTGGAACTTCAATTCTGAAAGTATTTTTCCCACTAAACTACGCACATTTTAGCTAGCGACTTACCTTCTCATCTGATTGCCAGAGTTTCTTCTCTCTCTCCCATGAAAGTGGCATTAGCTTAGCTAAAGCTGTTTATGATGATTAAAAGACTTACCTCCATAGAACTTCTCGAAATACTTTCACTGTAAACGAAATTGCATGAATTTCGGCTAGAATAAAATACACTACCAGAGTTTCTACATTAATTATGGTACTCAATTTACTAAGTTGGGCTTTACTAGTTGTTAAAAATGAAAACTTTTATATAATATATGATTAATAACAATAAATTGAATAAATTAACTTGTGCGTTTAATTTTTTTATTAAGTGATTCTTAAACTCTTTACTTTTGCCCCTTTTGAAAAAATATTATTACCCGTTCAAATCTTTAAATGCCATATTAACGTTGGTGTGTTATTTAGTTTATTTTACATTTAAACTTTTAAGAAAAATCATAGTATAAAAATATTAGACATCAAAAAGCTTTTTATTACTTGCAAATAACTGACTAATTAAATTACTGACAAATAATTGTTTTCAATAATGTTTTGAAATTTTATGTATCACCAAAAAGACTTAAGAAATATTTAATCTTCACCTATTATTTAATAGTAGCCAAATAAACAACGTTTTACTGTGAAAGAATTCTAAAATGAATTAGGACTTTGAAATTTAATTTAACAGGCTAATCAGCATTTATAGTAACTAATTAATGTTTAATTTTTTATAAATGTAATCATACACTGAAGTGACAAAAGTCATGGGATAGCAATATGCAAATTTTCAGATGGCAGTAGCATCGCGTAGAACAGGTATAAATGCGCAGTGCTTTCGCAGAGCTTTCATTTCTGTTCAAGTTATTCATGTGAAGAGGTTTTGACGTGATGAGACCGCACGACGGGAATTAACAGACTTTGAACGCGGGATGTTAGTTGGAGCTAGACGCATGGGTCATGCCATTTCGGAAATCGTTAGGGAATTCAACATTCCCAGATCCACTGTGTCAAGAGTGTGCCAAGAGTATGAAATTTCAGGCATAACATCCCACCATGGACAGCGCAGTGGTCGACCGCCTACACTTAACGACCGAGATCGGCGACGTCTGCAAAGAGTCGTAAATTCTAACAGACAAGCAACACTGCGTCAAATAACCGCAGAAATCAATGTGGGACGTACAAGGTCTGTTAGAACTGTGCGGAGAAATTTGGCTTTCTTGGACTATTCCAGCAGAAGACAGACTCGAGTGCCTTTACTGACAGAACGACATCCACGCTTGCCGCGACTCTCGTGGGCACGTGAGCATATCGGTTGGTCCCTAGATGAATGGAAAAGGTCCCTAGCTGAATGGTCCTCTGGTGCGACTGGACCGAACATTGACTGGAAATGCTTATGTTCAGCTACTTGGAGATCACTTGCAGCCATTCATAGACTTCATGTACCCAAACAACAATGGGATTTTTATGGATGACAATGCGCCATGTCACCGGGCCACAACTGTTCGCGATTGGTTTGAAGAACATTCTGGACAATTCCAACGAATGAGCTGGCCACCTAGATCGCCCGACATGAATCCCATCGAGCATTTATGGGACATCATCGAGAGGTCTGTTCGTGCCCAAAATCCTGCACCATCAACGTTTTCACAATTATGGACGTCTATCGAGACAGCATGGCTCAATATTCCTGCAGAAGACTTCCAACGACTTGTTGAGTCCATGCCACGTCGAGTTCCTGCACTTCGCCGGGCGAAAGGAGGGCCGACACGATATTAAGAGGCATCCCATGACTTTTGTCACTTCAGTGTATATTTCGCATAATGAGACATTGATGTAAAGGATTAACTGCTTTCAATAATGTTTAAGTATCACCTTAATTAGCTTTCAATAATGTTTATGTATCCCCAGAAAGAGTTAAGAAATATTTAATCTTCACCAATTATTTAATAGCAACCAAATAAAAAAAGCTCTTCCGGTGAAAGAATTTTAAAAGGAATTAGGACTTTAATTTAACAACCTAATCAGTATTTATAGTAACTAATTAATGTTTAATTTCTTACTGTAAATGTAATCATATATTTCGCATAATGAGACATTGATGCAAAGGATTAACTGCTTTCAATAATGTTTAAGTATCACCTTAATTAGCTTTCAATAATGTTTATGTATCACCTTGATTAGCTTTCAATAATGTTTATGTATCACCTTGATTAGCTTTCAATAATCTTTATGTATCACCTTGATTAGCTTTCAATAATGTTTATGTATCCCCAGAAAGAGTAAAGAAATATTTAATCTTCACCAATTATTTAATAGCAACCAAATAAAAAAGCTCTTACGGTGAAAGAATTTTAAAAGAAATTAGGACTTTAATTTAACAAGCTAATCAGTATTTATAGCAACTAATTAATGTTTAATTTCTTACTGTAAATGTAATCATATATTTCGCATAATGAGACATTGATGTAAAGGATTAACTGCTTTCAATAATGTTTAAGTATCACCTTAATTAGCTTTCAATAATGTTTATGTATCACCATGATTAGCTTTCAGTAATGTTTATGTATCACCAGAAAGAGTTAAGAAATATTTAATCTTCACCAATTATTTAATAGCAACCAAATAAAAAAAGCTCTTACGGTGAAATAATTTTAAAAGGAATTAGGACTTTAAAACTTTAATTTAACAAGCTAATAAGTATTTATAGTAACTAATTAATGTTTAATTTCTTACTGTAAATTTAAACATATATTTCACATAATGAGACATTGATGTAAAGGATTAACTGCTTTCAATAATGTTTAAATATCACCTTAATTAGCTTTCAATAATGTTTATGTATCATCTTGATTAGCTATCAATAATGTTTATGTATCCCCAGAAAGAGTTAAAGAAATATTTAATCTTCACCAAGTATTTAATAGCAACCAAATAAAAAAAGCTCTTACGGTGAAAGAATTTTAAAAGGAATTAGGACTTTAATTTAACGAGCTAATCAGTATTTATAGTAACTAATTAATGTTTAATTTCTTACTGTAAATGTAATCATATATTTCGCATAATGAGACATTGATGTAAAGGGATTAACTGCTTTCAATAATGTTTTAAGTATCACCTTAATTAGCTTTCAATAATGTTTAAGTATCACCTTGATTAGCTTTCAATAATGTTTATGTACTCACTTAGCTTTCAATAATGTTTATGTTCCCCAAAAGTAAAGAAATATTTAATCTTCACCAATTATTTAATAGTAACTAAATAAAAAAAGCTCTTACGGTGAAAGAATTTTAAAAAGAATTAGGACTTTAATTTAACAAGCTAATCAGTATTTATAGTAACTAATTAATGTTTAATTTCTTACTGTAAATGTAATCATATATTTCGCATAATGAGACATTGATGTAAAGGATTAACTTTGCTTTCAATAATGTTTAAGTATCACCTTAATTAGCTTTCAATAATGTTTATGTATCACCTTGATTAGCTTTCAATAATGTTTATGTATCACCTTGATTAGCTTTCAATAATGTTTATGTATCCCCAGAAAGAGTAAAGAAATATTTAATCTTCACCAATTATTTAATAGCAACCAAATAAAAAAAGCTCTTACGGTGACAGAATTTTAAAAGGAATTAGGACTTTAAAACTTTAATTTAACAAGCTAATCAGCATTTATAGTAACTAATTAATGTTTAATTTCTTACTGTAAATGTAAACATATATTTCGCATAATGAGACATTGATGTAAAGGATTAACTGCTTTCAATAATGTTTAAGTATCACCTAATTAGCTTTCAATAATGTTTATGTATCACCTTGATTAGCTTCAATAATGTTTATGTATCCCCAGAAAGAGTTAAGAAATATTTAATCTTCACCAAGTATTTAATAGCAACCAAATAAAAAAGCTCTTACGGTGAAAGAATTTTAAAAGGAATTAGGACTTTAATTTAACAAGCTAATCAGCATTTATAGTAACTAATTAATGTTTAATTTCGTACTCTAAATGTAATCATACATTTCGCATCAGGAGACATTGATGTAAAGGATTAACTGCTTTCAATAATGTTTCAATAATGGCTTTCAATAATGTTTAAGTATCACCTTAATTAGCTTTCAATAATTTTATGTACCACCATAAAGAGTTAAGAAATATTTAATCTTCACCTATTATTTAATAGTAACTAAATAAAAAATAGGTCTTACGGTGAAAGAATTCTAAAGGGAATCAGGACTTTAAAACTTTAATTTAGCAAGCTAATCGGCATTTATAGTAACTAATTAGTGTTTAACTTCTTACTGTAAATGTAATCATATATTTTTACATCATAAGACATCAATGTAAAGGATTAATTGCTTTCAATAATGTTTTTAAATTTTATGTAACACCAGAAAGAGTTAAGAAATATTTAATCTTCACCTATTATTTAATAGTAGCCAAATAAAAAAAGTCTTAGCGTCAAAGAATTCTAAAATTAATCAGAACTTTAATTTATTAACACTATAGAATAATTCTTAAAAAGGGAAATTATTAATAATTTGGAAATTTAGATAATTTATCGACAAATGCTTTCATTTAAATTATTATTAATTTTTAATTTTCATCCATGGAAAACATATCTTCCCATCCTTAGAAGTTTGACTTAGCTTGAGAACCACTGGTATTATTAATTTTTAACTTAATATGTGCATTAAATAATAATTTTTGGAATCCTATGATTAAGTTTTTAATTAAAATCAATTAAATAAATTTTTGTTGCATTATAGAATAACTTTTTTTGGTAATTTCAAAATTAACAAGGTCTTGTGGTCAACTTTTGATTCTAATATTCCTCACCAAATTAATTATAACAAATTTGAAATTTTTAAATTCAAAAGGCAGTTAACAAACATAGTAAAATCAAATAAACTTGATTTAAGAATATAATTAGAAACAAAATAAAACTTTTAATTTCCAAAACCACAAAATTATAAAACTTGCATCCAACTTAATTTCTAAAAATATTTTATATTAAATAATAAATTGTTACCTTTTTGAAATAAGGAAAAATGCATCGAAAGTCGGAATAAATTTTTAGTTTCGCAGAATGTAAATTATTCAAAAATGTACACAAAAGAAACAAGCTTAGTATTAAAATCAAAACGATTGTCAAATTTGAGATATATTTGTTTTGAAAACTACTTATTCCTGTGTACAAAATATTCAATCTTATATCCTATTTCCGAAATCCCATTACGCTATTCTAAATCCTAGCTATTATCTGATTTATATATCCTATTCTATTAGAGCAAAAGACTGATACAAAAATGGTTGCTATATATCGCTGCTGCATAACGTTAAAAGAAGCATAGTTTCTGAATAAATATTTTATTTTAAAAGATTTGAAAATTGGAATGTGAGGAAAATGAATTTGCTTTTGTACAAAAGCTTTTTTTTGTTTAATTCGAATAAATAAGAGTTGTAAGTAAATATAATTTTAATAAATTTCAATTAATTTTAGAAAAGAACTTGGAAAGCAAACTTGAAAAGAAATGAATATACTTTTTTTATATTGTAATACGAAAGCTTATTTAATATTTCCAAAACACTAAGAACACTTTTTTTTTTTTTATGTATAAATAATAATTAAATTAAATCTCATAAAAGTTTTCTTAAGCAATCTAAACTCGTATTAAATTTTTCTGATTTACCTTAATTATCGATTGTAAATAGAAATATTTTTAGAAACAATTTACATATTAAATAAAATCCTCTATTTAGAATATTTAATCATTTTATCTAATGCTTGTTTAAATAATTAGAATGTCTTAACAAATAGATCCACCAAACATACATTGTTCGAAATTCAAAAATAATTATAAATTTGTACTTATGAGGGTTATACTATTAAAAATTTCTCAAAATGTTATTTTAAGTGATTCAAATTTTTTTTTTCTATCATATAAAACTCTACCAAAAGTTCAGTAGAATAACTATAAAAAGCCATATTAGGCAAGCCAACAAAGCTATTTCCAGTAACAAAGCAAGTCATCAATCGAAAAATAAACAAAGCCCAAGCTTATCAGCTACAACAAAGCAGAGCTGAATCGGAAGGAAATTGTGGAATATGTGTAACTTTAAAAGAGTTCAAAGAATAATTTGATTAACCAGATACCATGGCCGAATAGCAAGAAAAATTTCTTCGTCAGTGTAAAGAATAGAAAATTTCGACTTCATCAGCCAGAAAGAAGCAGGAAGAAAGTTTTTACAGTGTTATATTTACTAATTAAAGTATATGTAATAAATTTGGAGCAAATGCTTGTAATAAAATCGAAAGAAGAATTTCGAAAAGAAAACTTATCCCATTCGTCAAACATAGCAACTGAGAAATTATGGCGTGGGAATGTATATTATTCACTGGAAAAGGAAGGTTTGATTTTAAGGCAATGTGACACTTTAAAATGGAAATTTAAAATAATCAATCGAAACTTTCTGTCTACACAAAGAGATATGCTCAATAAGGATATGGAAGAAGTAATATGTTCCATAAGGATAACATTCCCAACAAGTAATATGTTCCATAAGAATATCATTTCAACAAGAGATATCTTCCATAATTATAACATTAACAAGGCAACATTCATGCATGTTGCCTTGAAAAATCTATTGTGGTTGCTTTACAAATGTAAAATAATTAAAATACCTCTTCAGCCATTAGATTTGAATCAAATAGAACACATTTGACAGAAATTGGAAATATATTTCGATAAACATAACATTTCCTTAAAAAACAGCTAGAATTTGTAATGCATGAAATTTATGACGAAATAGAACCAGAATTTACTAAAAATTACTTCGAATCTATGCAAAGTTGAATAAAAAGTGTTCTTAAAGCTCTTGGATATTCAGTCATGTACTAAAAATTGTTTAACAACTTATCGAAATTGTTGCAAAATTGTCATCGAACTTTAATTGATTTTATTCGAAAATGTTTGTGAATATCATTCATACTTTCATCGTGTATTCTTGTATTCAAAACAAATTTATTCTAAATAATTAAAGCAAAAATGTAAATAAAGTAAAAATATGTTAAGTCTAAGTTGTTTCAAAGAAATAAATTTTCAAAAGTTTTGTTCAGTATCTTTTTCTATTTAATAATTTGTGCATGTCACGTCTGGCGGCTACTGTTTCTTTTGCGATAACCTACATTTTTAATGTCTTTCTAAATTCCTGAAAAATGATTTCCAGTATATTTCAAAGACTGATAACTGAACTCAGTTAAGATATAAAAAGAGAAATTAGACTTTGCAGTAATTAAAAAGCTCGTTTAAAAATATGGTACTGAATTTTAATTAAAATAAAACACAAAATACATTTTCTAATTTCCACTGTTATAAAATCGTACATGCATATAAAGTTATATATAATGAATATTCATTATTAACATTAACTTATTCATTGAAATTAATGGAAGTCAATAAATAATTGGTACTAAAAATAATTAGTCCTTTAAAATAAAGGAATTTTATGACAAAATTAAATTTTTGTTAATTTTTTTAAATATTAAAATAAAAATATATATATTTTCTAATTTCCACTATTGCTAAACGTACATGCATGACTTATTCATTGGAAATCAATGGAAGTCAATAAATAATGGATAATAAAAATAATTAGTCCTTTCAAAACAAACAAGAAATTTTTAAGAAAAAATTAAATTTTTGTTATTGTTTTTAAAGATTAAAAAGACTAAGTAAGAATTTAGTACATGATATAACGTATAGAAATTTTTTTTTACGAAATAAAATTCTTTCAAAACTGTTTTTTAAAATCTATATCTCGTAAAAATTCATACTATAATTATCATACAAAAATTGAATAATGAAATGAAATAATAAACTATATAATTTTCAATTAATTTGTTAAATCTTTCTATTTGACCAACAATCAAAATTAACAAAAAAAAAAAACTAATTCTCTTTTTTTTTTTTTTTAATTTAATTTTTTTTTTTTTTTAAACTGTTAGGTTAATTAATAACATTTAAACAAATGAAGAACTTTAAACTTATTAAACTCAAAAAAAAATAAGAATTAAAAATTTTCCAAATTTAATAGAAATATTTTTCCATGTCAAATTATTTAGAAACACAGTACTTGTAGAGAAATGCACAAAAACCTTAATAAATAAATAACTAATACACCATAGATAATTACTGCATTTAAAAGCAAGACCATTACATGAAATTAAATAATACACTAAATAAATTAATAAATACGCTAATAGCAATAAGTATTTAATTCTTGCAAGTTTTTAATTTTTGGACTCTGAAAAATAATAAAAAGCCGAAAGAATAATAGTTGTTTGCAGTGTTTTAACATAAAAGGGTCATATTATTGATCTGCAGTTTCTCAAAATGGTAAGCTATGATTTTTTAAGTAGAGTATATATAAAATAATATGAATTAACATTATGCAAGATTAATAGTTACTATAAAAATAGACAATAAAGATTTTTAAACAATAGAAAAAAATCAGAGATTATTCTAATCCCAGAAAAAAATTAAAGATAAAAACACTGACATGCTCAGACGCCAGAATAATGGCTATTCAACCAGGAGGTATTATCTTTTGTTTTAGAATGGAAGGCATCTGTTAATCGAATGGGGGAAGGAGGGGGATATTTTAAATAGAAAGAAAGTAATGTTCATGGGAAACCTATTTAAGATAAGTATCATCTTCATTTGAAGACCTCAGAATTCTAAAAAAAACGCTTAATGGTTGACTGAATGTGACAGACCATTTTTTTTTTTTAAATCTTTTCCTTAAATGGTCAGAAAGTGTGCATTTTTTTTTTTTTTTTTTTTTTTAATTTTTTTTTTTAAGTTCAAAAGGGCAAATAAAGAAATACATGAATGATTTAATTAAAAAATATTTTCTTGAGAATGTTTTTTTGCTAGTAAAAAATTGGCTGTTTTTGATTTCAGGCACAAAAGGAGACACAGAAACATATTCAGCCGTGAAGAAATGGCAAGTATTTTCTAGAAATTGTTTCATAATGCGAAAGTGTTTTCATTTTCAGTTCAAAAAGGCACACAAAGCCATAAGGTTAAAATCAATCATTTATGAATGTTTCTTCCTTTTTTTTCTTTAGTGAAATTAGCATTTAAAAATTAATGTCATTTCTTTTAACCATTTGAAGGTGACACTGCGAAAGAAACAGCAAAGATTTTAATGAAAATCAAAATGAGGACCATCAATTTAAAATTTTAAAAGACAAATTCTAGATGATCATTTTTCCCTTTTATGGTAAAAAAATCACTTTAATTAATATTTTGTTTTCTAAAATATATTTTTATTAATTAAAATGCAATTTCTTGCTATAATTTTCCATTTTTTTTTTTTTTTTTTTTTATCTTCCTTTTGCAACAACTAAAGTGATGATTTCAGACATATTAAGATTTATATAAAAATCTAAAAAAGTTTTAAGCGAAAAATTGATTCAAGAGCATGGAAATTCTAAATGTGTGAGGGAAAAAAAAAGGTAAAAAATTATTTACCATATTCTGTCATGTTTGATAAAATATGCTCAAGACTTTTTTTTTTTGATTAAACATGAAAAAAGAATAAAATAAATATCTGACTTCTGCTATAAATCAGCGTAATATTTAAAGTAACAGTCGAGATTCTAGGCATTTCTTTCCGATTTCTCTATCCTAAAAGTTTTATTTGTACAATAATCAAGGTCAAAATATTGGAGCGGTGAAACTAAATATTTTTGTTAAGTAAGATAAACATTTTCTCTCTATTTTTATCAATCATTTGCATTAAATTCTTTCAAAATGAAAATTGAACTTCTTGGTTAAAGAAACAAAAACAAGTCGAGAGATGTCATCAAGACCAATAACCCTGAGCGAAAGATTTTTCAAGGTCAAAACAATGATCTTTGTTCAATATGATTATAAAATGTCCTTGTTCAACTTGTATTAGTAATGAGTTTCAATTATACTGTTATAAAAATATCAGAAAATATTTGCTGAATACTAAGTTAATAAAAATTATTTAAATATTGTATAATTTCAATTTATAAAATGTATTAACATTTTTGCCCTTGTATTTAAAAAAATGTGCAATTACCAGATTGAAAAATTGGTAAAAAAACATTATTATTTAATATGATAAAAGTCATATAATATTCATCAGTTTCTTTGCGAGAATCGATTTAATGTTTGCCCTTTTAAAATTTCTGAAACTTCCAAGTTTCATTGGAAATTGTTTGTATATTGTTAATGTAACAGAATTTCTCAACTCATTCTATTTAATGCTAAAAAATTGTTTTTATTTTAATAATAATACATTTTTAAATTGAAATCGTATTTAAAAATAAATAAAAAAGAGCGCCGGTAAAAGAGGGCAAAGGTGGACCATACTCCCCCTTCCCCCATTATAATTTTGCCACGATAACTATCTGCATTAATAAAAAATATAATAATAGAACAAATTGAATTAGGAAATAAATCTGTAGAGTTAATTTTTTTTCCTTTTATATCAATATATTTCCAGTTTAAAATTGGGTGGAAAATATATATATATATATATATTTAAGTTTTAAATTTTTGCTCTTCCTTTGCCTATATTCTACAGGCGCCCGTGAACATACAGTTAAAAAAATAAATAAACCACTAAACATACTAAATTCAAACAGAACATAAATGATCTGTCGAAAACCTTGCATTTCGATTTTACAACATAAATATACACCCGTTCTAAAAACTGATAGGTAAATTCTTACCTGCTGCCAAGTCAACTCTTGATATTGTGTAGCGGACGTGACAGCAATAATCGTGTGCAGAGTTGGAAGCAGCACGCCTACGCATACAGCGACACGGGTTTTCAGGGGTAATAGGCTGTAAGATATGAACAAAACAAACAGCACTTCCCAAACACCGTGCACAGCTGCATGTTCCTGGCCCCAAGAATATACACCCCAAGTATTACTATCTGTCACCTGCATGGGCAAGCCTATTAGGCAAATACCCGAGCACAAAACCTGCACGGCATAGCAAATAGCCGGCAAGTGGGCATCTTTAGCATGGCCTGTTATAAGCAGGCCCAAAGCTGCAGCAAAAGACGTGCCAACGAACAGATAATACAAAGCCGCAGCGGTCAGTATTTTTACATAGACCACGTGCAAAGCGACCAAACTGAAAGCCAGCGAAGCCACCAAAGCCAATACGCTGGAGGTTGACGTTTGTTGCAACTTGACAGTATAGCGCCGGTAGAGCTGCTCCAGTTCGCCATTCTCAAAGTTGTGGCGGTTGAGGAGTCGAGAAAAAACAACTTTCCGGTGGCTATTCATGGCTTTAACCGAATGGTCCATCGCTTCTCCGCGACTGCTAAGAAGGCTCGTCGTACACGCTCTTTTCCGGAATGCTTGGCGCCAAACTTGTTCGCCAAGGCGGCGTTCAAAACTGCTGCAACCGCCTATCTTTCATGGACTCGCTTCGGAGTTAATTACCTAAAGATTGGCGGGGGTTCAATATCTTTGGCTCGAGAGAGTGATACTGGAAAAAAAGAAAGAAAACAGTTTTTAACCCTCGTGGTGATTTTTATTTATTTTGCAGCAATGAATTTTCTCCCGAGCGAATTTTTGAAGAAAGAAATTAAAGGAAGGAAGTCTTTGCCTAGTATACTTTGAAAAGTAGACTAGGAATCTTATCAGCGTCGCGCAAGTTCAAATTTGTGTCATAAGAGAGTATTTATCAATGTGAATCAATAATAGACAGGTTTTTTTTTTTTTACTTTGGTTTTTTATCAACCGGATATTTTTACTTCAAGAAATTCGCTGTTTATTATTAATTAACAATTTCTATGGAAACGGATGTTTTTACTTCAGGAAATTCGCTGTTTATTATTAATTAACAATTTCTATAGAAACGGATTTTTTTACTTCAGGTAATTCGTTTTATAATTAATTAAATACTTCCTCAGAAAAATGTGTTTTAATATTTTGAAATTAAATCTTTTACTGATTTTAAATTGCAGCTATACTGTAATGAAAAGTATCATCATTCACTTTGAAAAAGTGCTGACAATATTTTAATTTCACAACGTAAAATAAAACATTAAAACTAATTATTTTGCGAAGGTATTCATGTAATTTTTAATTCTGTTTTCCACCTTTTTAAAATTAAAATTAATTAAAAATAAAAAGTAATAAATTAATATTAATTTAATAATTAAAATAATTAATAATATTTATAATAATAATATATAATGAATAATATTTAATTAAAATAAATTATAAAATAAATTATTATTCAATTATATTAAATTATTAAAATATAATTAAAATTAAATTAATTATTTACCTTTTTTTTAAAACGTACGTATTATTTTAAAACGTACGTAATTGTTTATTTACCTTTTACGTATTAATTAGGTTACGTATGCATTAATATGGGCATCTCTTTATGTATTTGCTATAAAAATAAAAAAAAAAATGTGTTTTAAAAAAGAATGCTTATATGGTTCTTTATCAGAAAAAAAGATTACTAATATTCATTGAATGACACTTTTATCTTTCACATGTCAAATTATTTCTGACAACTGATAAGGTGCAAATGTGTGGATTCTATTTAAAATTTATAGAAACAAATTAGTTTCGTCATTTCTTTAAGATAAAATGATTTTCTTTCGAATTTTGTATTGATAAATAATTTGAGAGATATTAAACTTTATTTTTTCGGATTTAACTTTATAATTCAGATCAACATAAATATAAAATTATAATTTTCCTAAAGAAATAAAATCTTTTACAATAAGGATTTAGAAAGTTAATAATGATAGAGAGCGTTAGTAAAATCCTATAGAATATTTCGAAATTCATAAAAAAAAAAATAATAATAAATATATAATAAATGTTTTACATTCGTGAGAAAGTGACTTGGTGGATAGTGCTTTTGTGTTTCAAAATTGAGGGTGCAGTTTCTCAACACAACAAACGATGCCGAATCGAAAGCTTCCACCCTAGGTTGAGCATGATAAATCCGTATGCCAGAATGCCCTTCTGTTGGACTCGAGGAAGTGGGTGTGACTTTTCCCCTAGATTTTACCATTGAGGATGTTCGTTCAAATTGTAGTGGTAAATGTAAGCGGAGTATAGCAGACTCTTTGAGAAGCACCCTGGATAACGCTGAATCTGCTGCCGTTCAAGTAACGGTTGGTCTCAGGTCAAATTCATCGATATATTTTGAAATTCGAGATTTCGTCAAGTAAAATTATGGTTTAAAAGAGCAAAAATATATCGGTTAATATTACAAAAAAAATTAAATGGAAATTAGAAAAAATGCGCTTAAATTTTAATATTAGTATTTGTAAAATATTTAGAATTATTTTATATAATAACTGTTTTTCTAATTATTGTCTATTTAATGTTTAAAATTTTTTTAGTTTTCAATTTGAAATGTAATATATTTCGATAAATTTATACTGCGTTAATATAAGAACAACAGTTGCATGATATCACTATTTATAGTTCAAAATTTATAAACAAATGTTAGAATACAAAATCGAGAATTTTAGGAATTTAGTGAACATAACATTACAGAGTTATTAAAATACATCTAGTTAAATAATACTAGATTTATTTTTATTTCGACTTTAGGAATTAATTATTTCAAGAATATTTAGAAAAAAATTGGTCAGAAACAAAAAAAAAGAATTTTTGAGCTGGTTTATTAAAGTTCAATAACCTTTTAAACAAATTTGAATTATGTAGAGGTTCGCTTACGCTTTGGAACCTACAAAGTAATTACCTGTAAACTAATTTAATTTAAAGCTCATGATCATATTACCGCGAACTGAACAAACAAATGACTACAAGGTATTTATTTAAAAAGAGGTTTACATGTATAACTGTTTAGTTCTTGGGATATATTTTAATTTAGTTTTTAGTTTTTAGTGATTTATTATTACTGCAATTTAAAATTCACTTAAAAATTAATAATTTAATCTTTTATTATATTCGTATAACCTTATATCGTGTCTGATTGGATAGATTACTATCGAAAATTGAAATTCGAATTAATTATTTAGAAAACTACTAGCTCAGACTTAATTGATTAATATTTGAATACCTCATACATACCGTCAAATACAAAAGTCAACATACTCTTATTAAAATAACTATATTTAAGAAATCATAAGTATTAAATAAAATGCAGCAAAGTTACATTTTATAAGTTAAACATTATTTTATAAAAAAAAAAAAAAATGATAAAAAACCAAATCACTTCTACAGAATATGCAAAAAAAATTATAAAATTAATGCTACAAAAATCAACACGCAGAAGATGCTTTTGTAGAACAAATTTTGAACTTAATTTCACGCTTATTCAAGCAGGAGTGAAAAATCATTGCACATCAATACTGAAAAGGTAATCGAGATTATACATTCCTTATTTGTGTGGTTACCAGTTTAATTTACCAGTTAAAATAGATCCACGACAGGAAATTGATAGTGATGTTCAGAATTTGATAATTAATTTTACAAAAAATATAAAATAAAAAACTTCACTGAAATTACAAAAACTGTTGCTAAAAGCCGGTCTAAAGTTAGAAGAATTATAAGATATTAGGAAATAATTGGAAATATTTTTAACAAACTTCGTAGAGGACATCCAAGAATTTTTTTTTTTATGATCAAGATGCTCGAGCAGTAATGAGCAAAGAGAAGTTAAATCCGAAATTATCTTCTCTTCAACGAATTGTGGCGACAACTAATAAGACTGTTAATACAGAAATAGAAGAAGAATCCTCTGATTTGAAAGATTTCATGTCAGAATTATATGTAGAAACAACTAGTATCCAGCTAAAATCAAAGAAAAGTCTGAACGTTTGATAATCAATTAATTCATAACGATTTCGGTTTTTGAAAAAATATTTGTCCTTTTTACTGATGGGTTTCGGAAGTGATTAGCATTCGAATATTTGGTGACAGAGAAACGAAGAACTGAAACTCATAAATGTCATTCCAACATAGTGGAGGAGGAATCATGCTTTGAAGATTAATGTCGGCTGCTGGTGTTGGAAAATTAACGTCCATTGAAGGTACGATGGATCATTTCAAATACTTTAATATATTGCAAGATAATATGAAGGCTTCTGTTGTGACATCAATGGCTCAATCGATGGATAATGGCATCAGCATTTGACAACTTGAAAGCTAGTGGGTCTTTCAGCATGACAACGGTCCATAACAATTGGAAAGAATGGCTCCCTTTCAGAGTACCTATACAGCTCTATACCCCTCTTCAGCTGCAAGACTTGGAGCCCATCAAACATGTATGAGAGGAACTTGACAAAAGAGTTAGAAAACACGTTGCCCCAGTTAAAGATTCTTTAAAACATGCATTGTTCCAGCCTGGACTGGAACTACACACAAAATCTTATTGTTTCAATGCCTAGGTTTGTTTCGTCACTCTACGGTCATTTTATGCACGCTTATAGGCTAATTACTCTAATTAACCTACAGTTCAACATGGATACCGAACCACTAATAAACATCCATGCCACCGCCGGGGTTCGGATCTGAAGCCTGTTCCAAAGGCCAGAGCGCTAGCCAATTGGCTAGCAGGCAGCTCAATGCTTATGAGATTACAAGCCTTCATTGATTCACAAGACCATGTTATATGATATTAAAATATTTTCAAACTGTATAAGTTACACCAATTTTTTATTTTTCTTGTCACTTTTTTTGTGCACTTTTATGTTATGTGATTTTCGTTAAATGAATTATTTTTTATTTACCATTATAAAGTGTACTTGTGTTTTACTTAAATGATTGTAAACGCAATTTGTATTTCAATATAAAAATTATTGCCAGCTTTTCAGGTTTTATAATTATATAAAAATAAAAAATTGTATATAAATCTCAACAATTGGCAAAATATCATTTTCCCGAAATAAAATAAAGATTCTTTCACTTTTTCGAGGGAATAAAAGAGGCGTATTGCTCTGAATAATATCTAACGAACTGAATTATTTTCCTTTTACCAAATTCATTTCTTTAGTTCATACTAATTGATTTGAGAATATTCTAGGAACATATAAAATTTCAAAAGAACTCGGCAGTACCACTTTTCCTCAAAAGTAAAAATCCTCTTTCGAGAAGATTTTCACCTTCAAGTTTCTCCTATGAATTGTTATTGAAAGGTTTCCAGGAATGAATAACATCTTTTGACTTCGATATTCATCTTTGATGATTTTTTACTAAGTTTCACGAGTTATTTTGTTGTCATAGAATGTTTTTTTTTCCATTTTTTAACAGTGGCGCCGATTTGATGAAATGGTTCGGTTTCATTTTCGTCGGGCTGTAATATAAATAATTAAAGAAGAGATATTTCTTATCATAAAAAAAAAAAAAAACCAATCATAAAAGTTAAAAACATAGAAATAGTTATTTTTTTCCAAAATTGAAGAGAAATGTGTTTTTAAAACAACAATTAATTTATATCTTAATATTGCAACATAGGGCCTGAATGGCTGAGTGGCTGGAGCTCGGTACCCCAGGTTTCGGGTTCGAGTCCCGGTGTCGCCATGGGTGTTTGTAGTGGTTCGGAATCCACTTTAAACTGTAGATCCCGGTCTACCAGGATCGTAGAGCGTGGCGGGGTATTGTTACTCCACGTCCGTAGCATATCTTCAAGCTACACGCACCTCCTGGGTAGTGCTAAGTGAGTAACGCCGGTGCAGCTCTTGCCTTAAGACATTAAAGACAATTGTCTAAGTGTTTGACAGCTGTATTAGAACAAAAAAAATATTTCACCATGATTTATTTATCGTTACTAACCACCATTCTACTTTTTAGATGATCAAAAATTTGGAACTGAAGATATAGCGATATAAAATCCTTATCTTTAGTTACTTTTTACTCCTGAATTTCTCATCATGTCTTCTGTTGCATTGGAATTTTTCTAACATTCAAAAGTGCTCAAATCTCTCCAAACATTAAACAACGGCCTGATGGGCAATTGGCTAGCACTTAGGTCTTTGGTACCACAGACTTCAGTTTCGAATCCTGGCGGTGGCATGGATGTTTGTGAATGGTTCGGAATCCACGTTAAACTGTAGGTCTCGGTCTAATTAGCCCAAAGTGTGCAAAAAAATGACCGTAAAGCGACAAAACCAAGTCAATCCTTGTTTTGTGTGCCGTCATGTTTGGAGCGAATGCTCTAAGGGTACTAGCATTTGGGAGTTTTACACCCTCTTGTTCTATCCCTGCTGCTTGAGGGCAATTGGCTAACGCCCTGGCCTTTGGTACTACGGGCTTCAGGTTAGAATATTGGCGGTGGCATGGATGTTTTTTAGTGGTTCGGAATCTACGTTAAACTGTAGGTCCCAGTCTGATTAGTTCAAAGTGTGCACAAAATGACCGTAGAGCGACAAACCGAACCAAATCTTAAACTGTAGTAGAGCAAAAACAGAGGCGTAGAAATTCTGTATTATAAGATATTTTTTCTCAAGTCTAGAATAATGTTGTAAGAAGCCGTGGTTGGCCCATAAATACAATCGAATAAGGAATGTAATTTTATATTAATGTTCAAGTTTCAAGTGTAAATCAATTTTTTTGATTTGGTTTGGGTTGGGTTGTCGCTCTATGATCCCTTTATGCACACTTTAGGCTAAATTTTAAGCTAATTAGACCGGGCCTACAGTTAAATGTGGATTTCGAACCACTAATAAACATCCATGCCACTGCCAGGATTCGAACCTGAAAACTGTGGTACCAAAGGCCAGAGAGCTAGCCAATTGGCCAGCAGGCCGCATCAATTTTTGAAGTAAGCGGGATGTTTTTCTTATTGAATCGAATATTTTTAATTTTATTATCATAATATCACAAGTATTTTTCTGCCTTTAATTGTTCAATTTTTTAACTGTGACCTTATAATCATTTGGGGATTTTTTCCATAAAAATTTTAACATTGAATGTTCAAATCATTAATGCATAATACTTGATTTGAATGCAGTTATTTTTTTAGTCTACAATTTTTTTCAAATAAAAGATAATGTAATTTCATTTATATGCCTTCATAATATTGCACAAATTACTCCAAAAATTTCAAATAATAACATATAATATTTACCTTGTATCGAAATAAATTAATACTCATTTCATTTCAGGAAGAGAGTTAATATTTCAAAATTTTAATAAAAATTTTTAATTTAAAAAATAAAATAATTAATATAATAAAATAATTTTAATTAAATAAAATTTTTTGCGTAATTGACCAGAATTCCATATTTATAACATGGAATATATGTTTATTATATATATATGTTTGTTCATGGAATATATGTTTTTTAAACATACGAAAAAAGGAGAAATATAGAAAGATTTTTCAAGAAATTTCATCCGCCTCTTGGTGGATGATTGGAGCTTCTAAAAATACCATCCTAGGATCCGAAATATGTAATCCTATTACGAAAAAGTGTTGTGCGTCTTGGTGTGGAATTCGAGATCATCCTAAACCTACGACGCAGAACTAGACTTAATTCATATGCGTCAGATTAACACGACAGAAATACTTCATAACACTTGGGAAATAAAATCGTGGGATTATCAAATAAATAAATATCACAATAAATCTAAAAATAGCTATGTAATGCGCAAAGTGCGTCATTTCATATCAATACTTATTCGGATTAAATATAACACATGTATTAATACCGTTTAACAAATCCTACTTCACCTTGAGGATAAATAATTTTATCTATATAGCACATGTATTAATACCTTTTTACAAATCCTACTTCACCTTGGAGATAAATAATTTTATTTGTAAGTGAATATGTGATAAATTTATCTAGTAAGCCTGTTAGGCCTACTTACTATTTTGCACTACATATATGTTGTAGATTTCAAATGCCGTATATTCTGACGTGATATTATCCGCCACTATTACGGTATATATGTAGTAGATTCAGTATTATGCAGGGCACAGATTTCGAGCTCGAGTCCTGGTGGTGTCATGGATATTTGTAGTGGTTAGGAATCCACTTTAAACCGTAGGTCCCGATCTCATATGATCGTAGAGCGATGTGGGGGTATTGTTAATCGCGTCCATAGCACATCTTCTAGCTACATGTGCCCCTGGATAGTGCTAAATGAGTAACATGTCAATACGACCCAGTCCTCGACGCAATTAAAAAAAAAGTATTACCCAGGTTAAATTTCAGCATCCGCTTTTCATAATTGAAGGTACGTGATAATATAACTTGGTACGTGATCTTACTAGTACCTTGGTATATGTGTGAGTGTTACATAATAATTTTCGGTAGATCACTAGTAATTAATGCAAAAAATACACTGAAGTGACAAAAGTCATGGGATACCTCTTAATATCGTGTCGGCCCTCCTTTCGCCCGGCGAAGTGCAGCAACTCGACGTGGCATGGACTCAACAAGTCGTTGGAAGTCTTCTGCAGGAATATTGAGCTATGCTGTCTCGATAGACGTCCATAATTTTGAAAGCGTTGATGGTGCAGGATTTTGGGCACGAACAGACCTCTCGATGATGTCCCATAAATGCTCGATGGTATTCATGTCGGGCGATCTAGGTGGCCAGATCATTCGTTGGAATTGTCCAGAATGTTCTTCAAACCAATCGCGAACAGTTGTGGCCCGGTGACATGGCGCATTGTCATCCATTAAAATCCCATCGTTGTTTGGGTACATGAAGTCCATGAATGGCTGCAAGTGATCTCCAAGTAGCTGAACATAAGCATTTCCAGTCAATGTTCGGTCCAGTCGCACCAGAGGACCAAGTCCATTCCATGAAAAACAGCCCACACCATTACGGAGCCACCACCAGCTTGAACAGTGCCTTGCTGACAGTTTGGGTCCATGGCTTCGTGGGGTCTGCGCCACACTCGAACCCTACCATCAGCTCTTACCAACTGAAATCGTGACTCATCGGACCAGGCAACGGTTTTCCATTCATCTAGGGACCAACCGATATGCTCACGTGCCCACGAGAGTCGCTGCAAGCGATGTCGTTCTGTCAGTAAAGGCACTCGAGTCGGTCTTCTGCTGGAATAGCCCAAGAAAGACAAATTTCTCCGCACAGTTCTAACAGACAAGTCCCTTGTACGTCCCACATTGATTTCTGCGGTTATTTGACGCAGTGTTGCTTGTCTGTTAGAATTTACGACTCTTTGCAGACGTCGCCGGTCTCGGTCGTTAAGTGCAGGTGGTCGACCACTGCGCTGTCCATGGTGGGATGTTAAGCCTGAAATTTCATACTCTCGGCACACTCTTGACACAGTGGATCTGGGAATGTTGAATTCCCTAACGATTTCCGAAATGGCATGACCCATGCGTCTAGCTCCAACTAACATTCCACGTTCAAAGTCTGTTAATTCCCGTCGTGCGGTCATCATCACGTCAAAACCTCTTCACATGAATAACTTGAACAGAAAGGAAAGCTCTGCGAAAGCACTGCACATTTATACCTGTTCTACGCGATGCTACTGCCATCTGAAAATTTGCATATTGCTATCCCATGACTTTTGTCACTTCAGTGTATATATATTTGATACGGATTATTTGTAATTTAGCCGTAATTGTTTCAGGTAAAATTTTTAAGAGATATTTTTCCATTCCTCTTAAAAAATGATTTAAATGTGAAAATATAAAGCACATGAAACTTCTGTATGTAATTCAAACTCAAATTATTTGACTTACATTATTGTATCATAATTAAAAGATCATTATCCCTCTAAATTTCTTTTGAAACCATTTGAATTATGAATAAAATATTAAGAATCAAGTTAAAAACTAATATCATTTTGAGATATTAAGATCCTTACATACAATTTTCAATTATTACAGACATAATGAGATCATTCAGATTTGATTACAAAAATGTATATGTACTTCAAACTCCAATTATTTACATAAACTATCAATAATTATTTTCTCTTTTCGCTTTATTAAATAACACCCGCATACATACTTTTAAAAATGTTCACTAATGAATGATAATTTCAAACTGAAAATCATCGGAGAGATTTAAAACGAAGAGAATCATCAGCGAGATTATTTTCAGTTTCAAACCATTTCAATTACGAAGAAAATATTGAGAACCCTATTCAAAAGTAATTCTCTTCGAAGGTATTAAGATCATATAATTTTCAAATATTAACAACTTATTTATTAATTATCTGTTACATTAATTCATATGTTCATACATTTTTTTTATATTTTTTTAGTATATACCACCAACACGGTACCTATTTATAAAAGCACGTTCGCTAATTTGAGAAGATAATAAGGGAACTTGAATTCCTTGTAAACACCTTTTGAAACCCTTTTAATAATGAAACTAATATTGAGAATCCCCATTGAAGGGTATTCGAAATCCATTGAAAGGCGGGACCAATATCCGGAACTAGGCCAGTTTCTATGAATTTGTGCTTCAACAGTTCCGGTCGCAGATTCCCCAGTTTTCTGAAATAGCCGAGTTCTGGAAAGACCTGAAGAGTCACTCCATTTTCTAAATTAAATAGAGAAAGACAATTATAATTCATTTTCAGTTCATTATGATATTTGCCGTTTACAAGTGATTCTGTCAATGATTCTACAAGACAATGTTTTGCTCTACATTTTGTTTTAGATGAGAACTTCCTCATAATATAATTTGATAGAAGGTGGTAATAAGTAAATTTAAATTGTTATTATCTTAGATATGAAGAAAACTCGAATCATACTGATTCGTATGATATATATATATATCCAGCAGATCAAGGAGAGAATCTGTTTAAAACATGATAAACAAATTCAAATGTTTTCATGAAATCAACTAAAATTATGTAGTCAAAATATTCTCAAGATAGAATTATCAATATATGTCTATCTTCAGGATATTATAATATATGTCATTAATCCAGGAGGACATTATAAGTCATGTCATTAATCCAGGAATCCAGGAGGACATTATAATCCATGTCCGTGTCATTAATCATTAATCCATGTCATTAATCATTAAACCATTATATTAATGTCTAATTATTATAATCCAGGACATAATCCATGTCGTGTACACTGGATAATTAGATCGATGAAAAACGCACCTAACGTTGTATTCCGATAGCAGGGAAGGACAGTATCATATTAATGAAAAATTGGAAGATGATTATTTCGAGGCATTGGGTTTTAAAGTAGTCCCATGATACTGAGTGCTTAAACTGTATCTTTCAATTCTTATGGATATTGGTCACGAATATTTTACAAGAGAAATATTTATACTCACAAAAATGTCAAACAGAGAAGGATTTGTACATTTATATAATATACTTTCAATTGAGTTTCTGTAAAAAGCGCATTTCTCCATACCGGAATTAACATATTAAATGTAAAATTTATACATAAACAAATATTTAGATCTATAAAAGACGTTAACTGTAGCATCACGGTATGTCTAACGTTCTCAGTTGCGATGTTGGTATTCAAAAGACCTCTCATATTAGAAGTGTCTCATAGCAAAGAGTACATTTTTAAAGTAAATTGCCATCTAAATATATTTACTATATATTATACATGAAAAAAATGAACCTATAAAGAATGTAAAAAATATTATTATTTTCAAAAAGAGTTATTTAAAAGATAGTGTTTATTTTAAATGGCGGCCTCAATTAATCTACCTTTGCTATCATTCTTTGTAAAAGTAATACGCTATTTAATCGAAACATGTCATCATTCGTGTGATAAAATTCTTCAATTCTAAAATTCACTCTTTTACTTCTTTTCTCTCATAATCATTCAAATTGAAACTTTCGAAAATTATTTTTTAGAATATTTTTCGCATCACTATGAAATGCAGCATGAAACATATATCACCGTTTCTGAGGTGTATTTTTGTAATTTTCCTTAAACATGGTATTTGTTGTAAATTTATATATATATATATAAAAGAGTTTCATAGATTTTCCCTAAGAGTAATACGTATATCTGTATGTATATATATATATATATATATATATATAGTTCAAGAGAAATGGTTATTTAGCTCAACCCTGCGCTCCTGACTTAAAAAGGGAGTCCATCCACGAAACTCTATCTTTCTGTTATTTTAAAATTTCTGTAAAATATTATGCATCAAATTGTATACAAAAGGATAGTTCTGAAACTTGTGCCTCAGGTATCTGAACTCAAGGACACCCCATTCCATATTGTTTTTATCAATTTTAAAAAAATTAGTCTAAAATAAAAAATAATCCTAATTTTAACCATTTATAATTATTTCACTCTTTAGGTTTTCGTAAATTGCTTTTTGATAAAACTCAATTCTTTTATTTTACACCAAAAAACACAAACCAAACCATAAAAATCTATTCATGAATTTAGACATATCGTAATATCCATAATGCATACCCTACAGATGTTCGAAATTTATTATGCCTGAAAATTCAAAAATATGAATTTTTATCATAACTAAAAAAAAAAAAAAAATTAACTGGAATATTTTTGGTTTGATGTTACATTCTAATATTCATTTCAGTCAAAGTTATCAAGAAAACTTCTCTACCTTATATTCATTTAAAATAGCATTTCTGATATCAGTAGTAATTTTAATGAAACTCATTTGCATTTTAGTTTCCTAACGATGTTAAAAGATTTTATTTTAAATAGTCAACAATAGACAATCGCCGTTCTTATGTATAAAAAAACCCTCCCTGTTATTATTTTTTCAATTTTAGTAAAAGGCTTTTTCGTGCTTTGTACCTATCAGTAGATATAGGAGAGACATATGAATATAATTTGAAGTTCTAAAGAATATAAATTAGTAATTATAGTTGATAACAAGATTTTGGGTTTTATATTTTAAGCTAAGAAGACATTAAAAATATCAAAACTAAGAAGATGTAAAAATATTTACTGGTTTAAGATATATTTTTGCGCTGACGAAAAATGCTTTTCAAAATGTGAACTAATCACAAATTCTTTATAAAAAGATGAGTAAAATAAAAACACTTTAGTGTTAGAAGCACACATCACACAAATGAAACAGAAAAATTGAAAAATGAGGAATTTTAAACCATGGAAAGTAACTATTTTTTAATCGATAACAGAGTTGCACATCAAAAACTATTTGGATGTATCATTTTATTCTATGGTGGATTTATTCTACTTTCATGAAAACGAATTATTTTAAAACCAACCGTGAAGTAATAGTTTTGGTTTAGCATTTATAAAAAAATTAATTTTCTATTTTATTAATCAAAGGACATTGTTAAAAGCAAATTTCTATCTTTCTGTACGTCATCTGTAAAATGTTAAAAAAATTTTTAGTTTTTTTTTTTTTTTTAAAGTAGTAAACCAAACTTAATAGTAGTTGTTTATAATGGTTTTTTTTTTTTAAAAACTAGTCTAACTAAAACTCGCTTTAAAATAGAATTTGTTTCGTCTCCGATCTCTCGATCGAACGACGAATATATATATATATACAGAGATATATAAAAGAGAGATTTATTCACTTTCCCAAATATTTGTATGAATGTACTCCCTTTTTCCCATGAATTTAAAATACTTCTGCATCTTCCAGTAGCATGCATTTTCTCACATCTTCTGTAAGGCGACATATTTGTACTTTCTCACGTACTGAGATTTTACACCTGCAGTGAATTACCTCTTCCCAGTAAAAAGCGTGAAACAAATTCAGAAGAATTTCCTATATTGATGTGAAATTTATACAACTGGAAATGTTTTCGCAAAAGGTATCCACTACGTAAATCTTGCCACTTTTTTCCTTGCATTTCATGGCACATAAAACAAACTACACGATTCAATTTTTTTTATTATTATTTTTGACAAAAAAAACAAAAATTCGTAATCTTCTTTATTGAAAAATGAAATATAGTCTATGTATTTTTTTTCACGTGTTAGATACGCTTCACTGAAAATGCACATAAAAATTGTTTGCAAAAATTTATAAAGTGTAATGAAATACTAGAGATAGATTACATAGTTTTATGAAATTGCATTAAACTGAAGGAAGTAATTAAATTTAATCTTATACAGCAAAAAAACGTTATCACTAGTATCAGTTTCCTTAACAAAGTAATCATTGGTAACAGTTTGCGAAGATTATAATATTAATTGAAAAAATGAGGATATCCACATACACAATGTTGGAATTTAAAGAGCCATTTAGAATTTGTTACTAACAAGGAAATTTCTTTTCAAAATTAAAAACCTTCTTGAATTATACTGAATAACAGTGGGAAAGGGCTTAATTTTCCTTTCGTTTCACTATATCTTATACTTATGTTCAGCATGAAACGAAACATTTTGAGTATGCATAGCTTAATTTTAAAACAGCATAAAAGTTACTCGCCCTTCATATAAAGATTAATAAGTCTTTCACCCAATTTAGAGATGTTGAGATAATAGTTTTAAAAATGTAAAAGTTTTTGCATTGAAGTTATTGTTATTAAACTAAACATGCTTCTAAATTGCTCAGTTTCTACGTCGTTAATTTTCTTAATGAATGTAAGATTTTATAGACATTGTAACGTCTCGGCCTAGACCTATAATGACTTCAAAAAGAGGGCCACTTTCAGGTTCATGGGAACACTTTAATTTTTATTTGCAAGCATTATATACAAATATACAGAACTCTATTTACAAAAAATGAAAATTAAAGATAATTTGATTCACATGTGAAGCTCACTCAAGGACGGAGATTTTCAGAGTTCTCGAGTCTACGACGAATCTAAACACCTGGTCTGCGGCAGACCTTAATCATCACACGACGTGACACACGGAACCACAAGGGGCTCACTTTGTAAACAGGCGGAAAATCCGGCCAATACAGTCGCTTCAGAGAAAAAAACAAAAACAACACTCTATTTACAAAAAATGAAAATTAAAGATAATTTGACTAGATAATCGACTCGTTGCAGAATTCTCTATCTTCTTCAACAAAAATATCCTTTTAAGACAATCCATCAAAAAGGGGGGAGTCAGCTTTCCTCACTTCTCATTGGAGTAGACATTTCTTAGCTCGTGGGTTTATCACCAATCATGATGGAACAACTCATGGTATATCAATTGGTTGGTATTCAATCTGTTATTGTTTGGACCTATGAAGGTCGCACAGAAATTCGCTATTTTTCTGAGTTTCATTATACATGATATCTGCTAATATTTGAATGTCAATATTAGCAGATATCATGTATAATGAGAATCAGTATGATAGTGAATATCCGTGAGACTAGATATAATATAAATACTCAGTAGAGAGTATTTATATTATCTAAATATCTGCTATCAGTATATCTGTCATAAATATCTGTCAGGTTGTTCTCATTAGTACAAAACGCTAATTGCATGTAATATAACTACCCACACAAAGCTCGTCTGCTGTCAAATTTGAGTAATGATTTTATTATATATTTTTCAAATAACATACATTCCTCACCTGGGAATGAAATGCCAAAACTCTTTTCGTGAGAAAAAAATGCTACAACACTACGTATATTAATTTAATGGGGCTTACAAAAAATATTAAGCAACAGCATATTTTTAAAAATGCAATCAAATTGTAACTAATTAAATTAATTGTTATCTTAATCAACAATATCCAGCTATAAGAATAACAATAAACTCGTGAATAAGATTTACAGTAGATGCTTTTGAGAAGGAAAGTTCATTTTATACTTGTGCAAATAAGGATTAAATAATTCTATAATGAGACTAATTGTATTATAATTACTCTCATTAATAATTGTATAATGAGATTATGTTCAAATAATTGTATTATGAGAGATTAAGTGGCTTATTTCATTTGATAAGAATGAGGTACATTGAAAATTTTTTTACGATATTTAATAGTTTTTTTAATTAAACTAATTTTTTTTAATTAAATTTTTTTTAATTTTTTAATTAAACAAAGATAAATTTTACTTCATACCAGGTGAAAGAAATTAAACACAAACACAAATTAAGATGGAATCATGAAAATGTTTCGTCTCTGGCTATGGCACAGTTCGATTCAGTTTGACTTGAAGAATTTGTCCTTTCTTTTTACTTTAAAAATAGCAGGTAATTTTAACGATTCTACCTCTCCTGAAAAATGTTCTTTGATCAACTAAAATTTGCTTTTATCAAACAACTATCTTTTTTGCCAACAAACTTTTTTTTTGTTCATTTGCAGCGGAACTTCTGTAATTTGGCGGTGAAACATGAAATACGTTCCACGAAGTTGGAAAAAGTGACATTCTTTACGATCAAAAATAGATTTCAAATTATAAATTAAGAGATTTAATCAATTAATCGAAGAAATTTTTTTTTTCGAAATTTCTTTGATACCTTTCGAGATCATCCATTTCGGGTTTGTTTGTTTATTATTATTTTTTTTTTTTATTTTATTTATTTAGGTTTTTTTTTTTTTTTGCATGCAAACAACGTGTAGCTGATTTTATGCCAAACTATTATAACAAATTTAACATTTTCCAGTGGGTCAGCTCAGAAAGTTTTTCACCCAAAAAGTTTACACACCCACAAGAAATAGAGAAGAAATTGGCTTCCTAAAGCAAATTTGAGTTTAATAGGGTGGATTGGAGTCTTGCGAGAGAAAATCTACAGCTAAATAAGCAGTCAATCCAACTAAGGAGAAATTATTACTAAAGCACTTTCAGTCTACAAGTACTGAATTCATATTTTTCTTTTGTATTTGAAAACCTGATCAGGTTTTCATCAATGCTCTAATCAACAAGATTTGATTGGACAACTTTTACAATTTAACTTTATAAATTAAATTAAAATTTTTATTAATATTTTTAATTAAAATAATAGTGATATAAAATAATAAATTATCTAATGCTTATGAATTTATAATAAAAATAAAATTTTTAATTGTAAATTAAAAATAAAAATAGAATTATATTGAATAATTGGAGTGAAAGGGGCAGTTTTCTTTCTTTTATCTGTTGCTGATTTAATATTCAGAATCTTGACTCTACACTTCGTAGTGATTATATGTAAATAATTTGAAACTTTACTATTGCTGTTTACCATTAGTTTACCACAGGAAAAATTCGTGCAATGTTTGATTAATACAAATTATTAATCTATTTTTTAAGATAACAGGATGTGCTTTTCATCAACGCCCTACAGAACAAGGCTTGGATAAGCAAATTTTTGCTACGAACAATTAAAAATAATCAATATATAATATATCATCAAAGAAATATCAGTTTAATAGGTCTAATATTTATTCTCATAGTGATTTATATTATAAATAGGAAATTTTATCCCAAAATGCGAATCAAAATTATTTATTTACATATTAAAACGAAAAGATTTCCAAACAGCATCAATCATGTTTACAAATGAAAAGAATAGAAATTTAAATTTTGTAAAGCTACAACAGCAACAGCATTGATATGATAAGCATGTTTACAAAATAATTTTAATCAAATCATTTAATTAACAATCATTCATCATTTAAATCAAAGGTAGTCAATCTTTTATACCTACCGCAAACTTTCGTACCTCTGTTAGTAGTACAATTTTCTAACCACCTACATGTTCCACAGTTGTGATTTATAAAGCAGAGGGGAAACTTTACTTTATAAAACTTATAAAAGCAGAGTTACTACAAGTTAAAGCATATAATAATAGTTTCTTACCAAATATTTTATGTCGGACTTTCACTAAGTTTTACTTAAATATTTAAAAGCAGCTTACGGTAGTTAAATCTGTCTTTTATTTATATATTGCATATTTATATATGCAAGAAGTCTGTTGAAGTTACCCTTAAGTTATTAAATTTTAATGAGATCCATGATGATGATGCTGCGAATTTTAATATTGGATATCTGGTCAGTTTTATAAGGCAAACAAATTTCTCCTCTTTAGGAAATATTCAGACAGTTTTTTTCTTTCATTATAATATCATTAACAGCATTAAAAGTGATTCCACAAGATATGAAGTGGGATAAGGTACCAATAAACATTTTTTATTACGTCGAGGGCTGGCTTGTATTGACCATTTCCTGTGAGCAGCCCAATACAAACTTGCCTTGAAGAAGACATGTCGTGTGGGCTGCACCAACGAACGCTGTTACTCATTAAGAACTACACAAGGGGCACGTGTAGCTTGAAGATTTGCTACGGACGCGATTAACACTACCCCCATGACGCTCTACGAGAGTATTAGACCGGTATCTACAAACATCCATGGCGCCGCTGGGACTCGAATTCGTAACATGTGGTACCAAGCGCCAGAACGCTAGCCACTCGGCCATCAGACACCGGTATCAATAAACTGAATATCATTTTCCACATATCTGGATATGACAGGCATTTTTAAACAATATTTGAAAATTCTTCTATTTCAAAATTTTAATAAAATCTATTAAATTTAAAAACAGTAAAAGGCTTCAGTAACCCACAAAATCCTTACTACCCACCATGAAAACTGAAACACCCACTAGTGGGCGGTAGGCACAAGGCTGAATACAACTGATTTAAATCTATAATTTTATCCTATTTTCAACTGATGCAAATAAATACAGATGCCAGTTATTTAAATCTTTTAATGGATAGATAAATTCCAACATTCTACAGTTAATACAATCTATCAAATCTATTTAACAAACATTTTGTGAAAATATTATTTCTTCAGAAACTGTAAATGATTTCCAGCAAAATATTTAAATAAGAGTTAATATAAATTGAAAAAACCATTTGGTTATTGTTGCAAGGAAAAAGATAATAAGCCTTCTTTCCTTTTTTTTACCATCTTATCACTCACGAACTTTCGTCCGTTTTTCTGTTCTGCTAATTGAATGATCAAAAATAAATTGGATTTGAATGTTACGTGGAAGAAAAAAAGGAAGAAAAGAAAATCCCTGCCCCATTGTGAGTAAATAAATCTTTCAGAGAAAAAAAATCAACTTAAAATAAAATTTTTGTGTGATGGTTCTTGACGTTGAATTATTTTGCCGAGCAGAAAGAAAGAGCTCTATCAGAGCCGACTGTCTTTGTTGGATACAAAAGCAATTTCCAGAACGCAAGATTTGAAAGGAAAGATGCAAAAATTGAATTTTCAGCTTAAGAAGCTTATTTCCCCTTTTTTTAAAAGATTGTATTGTTCAGAATCCGATACCGGTGATTGTCTCAAACAGAAAACAAAAGGTAAAAAAAAACATCACGAATGTAAAATTTTTATATTGTTATACCATTAATGGATGAATTATCAATCTTGTTACAGAATGTTCTCTTTTCATCAGCTTTTAGCAATTATTTAAAAACATTCTTCTGAATTCATTCCAATTTTTCCCTCTTTTTTTATATGATGCTATGTTATAATTTTGATTTTATTTGTACAAAATTTTACGTTATTTCCAAAATAGTTTTAAGTATGTTATCCACATGACAACTGCAGTTCAGAAAGTCTGCGAATTGTTTTAATTAAATGTATTTGTTCAGAATTTGGTATCGGTAATTGTCTCAAACAAAAAACAAAAGGTAAAGAACAAACTTCACGAGGATGCAACTATAATATTTTCAATTGTTATACCATTAATGGATGAATTACTAATCTTGTTACAAATTTATTGTTCTCTTTTCATTAGCTTTTAACAAATATTTGAAAACATTGTTCTGGATTCATTAAAAAATTTTTTTCTCTTTTTTTTATATGATGCTATGTTATAATTTTTACTTTATATATAAGTCTTACATTCGTGTTTGTATAAAATTTTACGTTACATTTAAAATAGCTATATGTATGTTATCCACATAACTGTAGTTCGAAAAGTCAACGAATTTTTTTTAATTAACTGTATTTGTTCAGAATCTGATACCAATAATTGTCTCAAACCGAAAACAAAAGGTAAAGAACAAACTTCGCAAGGATTCAACTGTAAAATTTTCAAATAGTTTTACCATTAATGGATGAATTATCAATCCTGTTACAAATTGATTGTTCTCTTTTCATCAGCTTTTAACAATTATTTAAAAACATTCTTCTGAATTTTCATTCACATTTTTCCCTCTTTTTATGTGATGCTGTGTTAGACTTTTGATTTTATTTGCATGTTTATGTTCCTATTTGTACAAAATGTTACATAAAACTATTTTAAAAATAATGTATGTTATCCACATGGCAGCTGCAGTTCAGAAAGTCTACAAATTATTTTAATTAATTGTATTTGTTCAGAATCTGATACCAATAATTGTCTCCAACCGAAAACAAAAGGTAAAGAACAAACTTCGCAAGGATTCAACTGTAAAATTTTCAAATAGTTTTACCATTAATGGATGAATTATCAATCCTGTTACAAATTGATTGTTCTCTTTTCATCAGCTTTTAACAATTATTTAAAAACATTCTTCTGAATTTTCATTCACATTTTTTCCCTCTTTTTTTTTGTGATGCTGTGTTAGACTTTTATTTTATTTGCATGTTTATGTTCGTATTTGTACAAAATGTTACATAAAACTATTTTAAAAATAATGTATGTTATCCACATGGCAGCTGCAGTTCAGAAAGTCTACAAATTATTTTAATTAATTGTATTTGTTCAGAATCTGATACCAATAATTGTCTCAAAAACTGAAAAAACAAAAGGTAAAGAACAAAACATCACGAGGTTGCAACTGTAAAAAATTTCAAATTATTTTATACCATTAATGGATGAATTATCAATCTTGTTACAAATTGATTATTCTCTTTTCATTTGCTTTTAACGAATTGATTTAAAAACATTCTTCTGAATTCATTCAATTTTTTTTTATCTGATTTGTTTTATGCATTATAATTTGTACAAAATTTAATTTGTAAGTTTTATTATTTTATTAATGTATTTGTTCAGAATCTGAAAACAAAAGGTAATTTTACGTTAGTTCTAAAATAGCGTTAAGTGTGTTATCCATATGACAGCTGTTTTAATTTTATGTTCAGAAAAATGTCTAAAATTTTTTAAAAATAACTGTATTTATTCATTTTAATTAACTGTATTTATTCAGAATCTGATACCGATAATTGTCTCAAACAGAAAACAAAAGGTAAAGAACAAGCATCACGAGGATGCAACTGTAACATTTTCAAATTATTGTACCATTAATGGATGAATTATCAAAATCTCGTTTATGTTATAATTGATTGTTTTTTTTCAAATTTTACGTTAGTTCTTTTAACATTTGAAAAAATTCTTCTGATTTATTCAGAATCTCTATCCATTCAAATTTTTTTCTGATTTCATTCAAATTTTTTCTTTTTTTATATGATGCTATGTAATAATTTTGATTTTATTTGTAAGTTTTATATTCGTATTTGTGCAAAATTTTACGTTATTTCTAAAATATGTTTAGTATGTTATCCATATGGCAACTGCAGTTCGAAAAATTTACGAATATTTTTAATTAATTGTAAATTGAATACAAATTTACTCTAATTATTAACTCAATATGTGTTTGAAAATTTCATTACTATTTCTGAGAATAAATTTATTTTTGCCATCCATATGCATTTGATATTTTATCAAATTAAGCTCTTAAATCATTGGCAATTTCAATAATAAATTATTATCCCTATAAAAAGATCTTTAGTTTAAGAGTTGTAACTAGTAATTAATTTAATAATTAATAATTTTTAATACTTTTAAACATGCTTCCTCCTACACACTGGCAAGAACGCCCCCTGCGGCATTCAGGAGAAATGATCAGTCGGCCACGAGACTCTCACCCAAGAGGAAATGTATTTAGCGCATTAGTTGACCTTTAGAGTATATTTTGCACACCCTGCGCGTTGCCGATGTTTCAGACTTTCCGCTTAGAAAGGGAGTCCTTCCATAAATCTATAATTATCTGTCTGTTAAATATTGTATGCCTCTTATTGTATGTGTGTGGTGTTTGTAAGTGTAAATAAAGTTGTGAGTTCTCCAACCTTGTGCCTCGAGTATCTCAACCCACCACAACCCGTTACAGTCTGGTTGTCCAACATGCCCACTACGTAATTATTAATTACAAATTATTTATTAGAAGATAAAAAAAATAATTATTAAACAATATTTCAAGTAGTAAAGAAAAATCTCATTTTAAATTCTTTTTAAATGAAATTCCGCTTTTAATAGTCTACAAGATACTAAAGTTTAATTTTAACAAGTAATATAAAAAAAAAAATGTTTAAGTAATTCCTACTTTTTTTCACTCTATTGCAGAAAGTCCTTTATAAATAATTTTCATTCACTTTTTTAAGTTTAACTGGCACCATCTATTGGGAGATATATGCAACTTTAATCTAAAAACTAAAATTAATTAATTAAATTTAATTACTGAATTAATAATTGAAAAAACTGTATTAACAGCCAGTGTCATCCACTACAAGTTAAAAAAATGTATTTGAACTTGAGTGGATGAATAAAAAAGTATTTTATGAACGATTGAAAATTTGATCAAGATATATATAGGGAGAGTGTGAATAAATAGAAGGAATTGAAAAAGAATCACAGACATCTGTCGTAATTGTTATCGCTTTAGAGTAGCAAAAGATTCCAAATTCATGACTTTTAAATAATACGAGTGAATCTCAAAGAATCTCTGTTCTATATATTCTGAATATTCTGGCAGATGGTGAAATCGTAGGTTAATTAGCCTACTCTTAGTTTGAATTAATTGAGGAGACCTAATGGCACATTTGCTAAGTAATTTTAGAAGAGTTAAGTGGTTTGTTTTTTAAAACTTTATGAGTCTGGCAGCTTATTCTACGTTTCTCCTGCATTTTATTTCTGAAATTTTGCGAAATAAAGTGACTAAACTTCAACAGTGTTTGTTTGTAAGGTTAATTAATGCCAATCACAACGAGAACAAACATTTCAGTACAGTAAACCTAAAAATTAGATAAAACGAATTGAAGTAAGCAACATGTTTGTTGGCGAGTTAGACAGATTTCATTCCTTAAAAGCAATGGAAAAAAAGTACATTTATATATAGTTTTAAATTATTTTATTGAAATAATAATTTACATTCATTTAATTTATGCTACTTCCATGTAAAATATGAGTATCATATTATGTTGTTTTAGTATCATTTAATTAAGTAAATTAGTGAAAAATTTGCCAGGCATGGTAGGTTAAAAAACATCCATTTAGTATATGAAGATATTATATAATGACAACTTTCTGTTTATTTGAACAGTATATTAACAATGTCAATAAAATTAATAAATAAGCTTAAACAATTGATATTGAGTAATATATAGGAAAAATTTTATTCTGTATTCATAGCTTTTGGAAGAAAATAAAAAGTAAACCATCGATATATCTTTATTAATCACATTCACATAAAAAAATAACTTAAAGAAATTTTTTTGTATTCTTTATGTAAAACGCGAATTTGAACTAATATGACATTTAGTTGAATTATTGAACTTATTCCGAACTAGTTTTATGTTATTTTAAAATTATTAAGATCAAATAATCAGATCTGACAAGTTAAGTATTTATAGAGATGTTAACGTTCATATGACAGCAATATATCAGAAAACCACGAAATAAATTATAATAAACCAAGAAAAATTATAATAACCCAAGAAATAAATTATAATAAACCAAAGATTAAATAAAACCAAGAAATTAATTAGAATAAACCAAAAATTAAATAAACCAAAATTAGAATAAACCAAAAATTAAATAAACCAAGAAATAAATTAGAATAAACCAAAAATTAAATAAACCAAGAAATAAATTAGAATAAACCAAAAATTAAATAAACCAAGAAATAAATTAGAATAAACCAAAATTAAATAAACCAAGAAATAAATTAGAACAAACCAAGAAATAAATTAGAATAAACCAAAAATTAAATAAACCAAGAAATAAATTAGAACAAATCAAAAATAAATTAGAATAAACCAAAAATTAAATAAAACCAAGAAATAAATTAGAAATAAATTAGAATAAAACAAAAATTAAATAAACCAAGAAATAAATTAGAATAAACCAAAAATTAAATAAACCAAGAAATAAATTAGAATAAACCAAAAATTAAATAAACCAAGAAATAAATTAGAATAAACCAAAAATTAAATAAACCAAGAAATAAATTAGAACAAACCAAGAAATAAATTAGAATTTTCCAAGAAATAAATTAGAACAAATCAAGAAATAAATTAGAATAAAACCAAAAATTAAATAAACCAAGAAATAAATTAGAATAAACCAAAAATTAAATAAACCAAGAAATAACATTAGGAATAAACCAAAAATTAAATAAACAAGAATTGAATAGCAAAAAAAAAAAAAAAAAAAAAGAAACATGGAAGCCCATCAAAAAAAAAAAATACATCACATACACATAAGACTAAACAAAATGAAATCAAATGTTATCTTTTCATAACATTGTTTATTCTTTTATTAAATAAAAACAATGAAATACCAATTCACTGAATTTATTTTTGTTTGTTTTATAAATAAATAAATTAAATAAATAAATTATACAATTCTTCATTGTTAAAATAATTATACAAACATTTTGTTTCTCTTAAAATGCATTTATAAACTTTTACTGAACATTTGATACTGTACTAATAATTTTGTTTCTCTTTTTATTTCAATTGCCACGAATACAAATTTGTAAAACAATTGGACATTGAACTGAATTTAACATTGAATTCATTTTTAAGTAATACACATTTTGTTTCTCTTAAAATGCATTTATAAACTTTTACTGAACATTTGATACTGTACTAATAATTTTGTTTCTTTTTTATTTCAATTGCCACGAATTTTGAACTGAATTTAACATTGAATTCATTTTAAGTAATAAACATTTTGTTTCTCTTAAAATGCATTTATAAACTTTTACTGAACATTTGATATTGTACTAATAATTTTGTTTCTCTTTTTATTTCAATTGCCACGAATACAAATTTGTAAAACAATTGGACATTGAACTGAATTTAACATTGAATTCATTTTAAGTAATAAACATTTTGTTTCTCTTAAAATGCATTTATAAACTTTTACTGAACATTTGATATTGTACTAATAATTTTGTTTCTCTTTTTATTTCAATTTGTAAGACAGTTGGACATTAAATTGTTAGATGGTAATTAACATTTGTTTCAGAAAAACCAATCGTATCAATGAAAAATTATTCGACTCATTTTAATTTAATTGTTAATAATTAACAGACTTTTCTTATAAAAATCCAATCTTAAATTCAAATAAGTCGGCCTCTATTTTGCAGCAAATGAACTGAAAAGATGTTTTGCGTAATAGTTGGGTTTCTTATGGGCACAGTTGAATAGAAATAAATGGTGTAGTTTTCTTCCTTTCCGATCGTATCCATAGTCAAAGAGAGAAGACTTATCATCAATGGGAAACTCGAATAGCAATTGGCGCCCGAGTCAACTGCGTAAACACAGCCCAAAGGCTTCAGGAGGAAAATAAAGCAAAACGAAGTGTACTCGTGTGAAGCACCAACAAATGAAGTCTCTGCTTTTCGCCATGATGTGTTTTAGAGATATAAATGACGAAAGTTGATGGCTCACCCACAATGGGAAAGGGGCTCTCGAGATGAGATAAGCACGAATGAGAGGGAGAAAAAAAAAAAAAAAGGAGAAAATGATCACGAGGAAATCACTTCACTTCAAATGAGGGAGAAAAGAGAATTCCAATTTCTAGCGGAGTGAAGAAATTTGTGTAGTTTCCACATCGGCGCCAAAGAATGGGATAAACACTTCAACTTGGTTTTTTAAGTCGTTTCTGTTTGGAATTGTAAATTTCACTTACATTTGTAAATATAAGAATTTTTAAGTTAGAAACCTTTTTTTTTTTTTAGTTTAAATAAGTAATTACGATCCTTTTTTTTTTTTTTTTTTTTTTTTTTTTTGTTGTTGTTGTTGTTGTTGTTGTTGTTGTTGTTGAATATTAGTCCGCTAATGAATTCGAACCAGGAACCTCCTTGCACCCCAGATCGGTACTTTACCATTAGATCATAATAACAGTTTTAATTCAAATATTCCTTTTTCAATAAGGCCAGTACACTTTTAATGAATATGTTTTAATAAAGATTCGGTAGCCTAGAGCTTCGGGTTCGAGGCTCGGCGGTGCCATGGATGTTTATAGTAGTTCGGAATCCACTTCAAGCTGTAGGGAACCGGTCTAACATGACTGTAGAGGTTTTCAGGTGCATCCTGTGGTATTCCAGAGAAATACGTATACAGATGTAAAAATAAATATAGTTACTCATTTTCTTTCGCACACCTTTCGCGTTCAAAAAAAGCTTTCATTATAAACATATATACTTTCAGATTGTGATATTTCTTCTTCTATTTACATAAAAGTGTCAAACAGCGATAATGCAAGAGAAACAGCGAATGCACAAAGAATGTTTCCGAGGAACTAGGAGCGGTCACTTCCCGGTTGGCTACTAGAAGTTTTAGCGTCTATGTGATTTTCACTATTAAAATAATTTCCATTATTGCCTATGAGACTCTGCCGTCTGTAAGTAATGGAGTTTTATGGAATCATTTAATACTAACTGAAAAAGAAGAACTTGTAGTTATAGCCACTGATCGTGAATTGAGAATTAAACATAAGGAATTGCCTTTTGAAACTTTCTTTAGAAGAATGCTTGTCAATATCTCTAAAAGCTTTGAAAAGTTTGCTACAATTTTCAAAGACTTATTTATGCGAATTAAGATTTTCTATCCTCATACACGATTAAGACTAAAAAAAGAGAGTAAATCTTCAATGTATTGACGAGAAAATGGGAGTCTGCCTTTCAAATATATGCCTAAACATTGAAGAAAGCGCTAAGACACATCCGGTTCATATTTCATAAACATAAGAATAAATAAACTTAATGTGCGTTTCACTTAACTATTATAACATAATTCTCAGAAATTTTCGTATTGAATTTGAAAAATACGCCTACAATTATTTGTATGATTCTATTAGCACCCCGAATTCAAAATGTTTGAAAACTATTGCCCTAATATATATGTCCCGAACAATCCGCCAATGGACGATGAGTGGTATGGTTTGGTATGTTACTCTACGGGCTGAATAGACGGGCCTACAGTTTAAAGGGATTCGAACCACTAACAAACATCCATACAACAGCCAGGATATGAACCTAAAGCCTGTGATAATAAAGGCCAGAGCTCTAGCCATTTGGTCACCAGACCTCAGGACGATAAGAGGAGGACATTGCCTTCCGAAAAGATTTTTAAGGTTAACTATCCCTCACTTACATGTCGTATTGGAAAAACCCTGAAAACTCGAATCAGACAAACAGACTATGAATGCGAGACGCTTTGACACAATTGCCATTGAATCTACTCGTTTCTGAAAGCAGCGACTGTAACAGACAAATTTATAGCATTGCAGCACTTAAAATTATATATGTTATTAAAGACGAATATCTGTGATAATTTCACAATTCAAAATCACCCGTGACTCAATAAAAGTAGCGTTGTGGTCATTATTTTAAAAACGAGAAGATGCGGTGGAGATTTCACTTTAAATAAAACCTGATGTCCTAGTAAAAATAATATGATTGAGTTAAAGTTTTTATTAATAGAAAAAAACTTTTGAGTATTATTCATTTATTGTGTTTCCTAAAAAAAAAAAAATCTGAAATAAAAGATCTCAGTTGGTAAAAAAAAATATTAAATAGAGTTTGAAAAAAAAAACTTTAAAATAAGTATTGGTTATTTTATATTTTTTAATATATTTTGAAACCACCGAAAAGGTAGCTCGTAACTTGAATTTTGTAAACCTGTCAATGTATAAATAACTTGAATTGAATTTATACAATTTATTATTTGTTTTTTTAGCGTGGAGAGGTAGCTTTCAAGAAATTTCAAGTTGTATACCAATCTATGCAAACAAAGGAAATAGTTTCGCCTTTTGAAATCCTCTTTACTAGGATATTTTCTGTTCCTCTGTAAGATCAGAACTCTATACTAATGCTCAGCCACTTGGGAATTACTTTTGGAAGGATTTACATTGCACTACGCAATATTTTTCAGTTTCCATGGCAACGGTGACGTTCAGACACCAGTTTTGTTATATAAGGAACTGAAAAAATGTTTTTAATCCTCTAGACAGATGCATGCAAAAGAAATCTTTAGAACAGAAACTGATTCTTACGCAACTCGGACTAAATAACTGTACTAATTTAAATGGCACAAGCTGTAAAGTCATACACAAGACACAGACAAAACTTTTTTTTTTAATTTAAGTTTAAAAAAAAAACTGTATTATATGAAATGAAATTTTGTAAGTCACTCTGAAATCAAATTTCGTAAGAGTTGATCATTAAAAATGAAAAGTAAAAAGAATTTTTTTTTTTTACTAGAAAAAAATAAAATAATGTTAATCTGTTTAAAAGTCACACCGTTTTTATGAAAATAATTAATATTAAACATGAGCTCAAGAAATACTTATATCATTATTACAAAATAAAAAAACTTAATACTATTTCCCAGTTTTTGTTTTTAAAATTCTGAAAATACAACACAATCTCATTTTTCTAATTGAGACAAAAAATGGTGTAAGACCATTTTTGGCAAAAGCTTTGTTAATGATAAACACAGGGGAGGCAATCTGCTATAAGCTTTTTATCTATAAAAAGTTCCCAAAAAAAAAAACCTTCAAAATGTTAATCAATCTGTAAATATAAATTTACTTAGTTAATGAAATTAAAAATATAATTACTTTGAAAGTGGTTTAAGTCCACTTTCCGCAAAGTCATAATGTTTAGTTGAACAATTTTTACTACATACTTTCTCTACTTCATTTTTTATATGCGTGGCAACACTGTTAATGACATACAAATTTTCGTTCGTTCACTGGAATTTTGTTGTTTGCTTCTGAGTAATCGTCAGAGAAGCATTCCATAGCTAGAGTATTAGAGTATTAGTACTCCTATTAGTAATATTTTCTGTTTGTTCACCATGTACAATGCTGTATAAAACTTCAATTGATGAAAATGTGGTGTTTAAAACTGTAGATTTTTTTCCCAGACGATGAAGACCATAAACATTTGAAAATATAATACAAGTACTTTTATATTATCATGTCAGGCCCATCACATCTGAAAAAAATTCAGGTATAGGAGGGATCTATTACATTATATTCCTCCAATACATCATGACTAGTTTCTGAAACTTTGTCATAATGATAAAAACTAAAAATGTCACCTATTGATACAAAGTTGAAATTAAAGTAATTAAAATGGTACTGCCTGAAAAAATATTAAAACAAAATCTTTTTTTATTTATTTATTTTTTTATATATTTAATAAAAATTTTAGAAAAAAAATTGATTTGATTCAATTAAAATCCCATATTTAATCTGTCATAAATGTATGATTTTCATATTTTGTTGACTTCAAAGTGGTGTAAGTTTATTTGAGGTCATCAAAAGGATAAATTTCTTTTTTAACTAATACTTTAAAAATGATCATATTATTAATTTAAATCAATTTAATATTTAAAAAAACATAAAATGAGCGTATTAACATATACTAAGTCATTCAAATACTAACCCTTAAATATCTCCATATAATATAAAATGGACTTACACCACGTTCAAAGACAACGTCTCAATTATTAATATTTTTTAATGAGTATTTATAAATAACTATCATTTTTATTTTCTGATGTTTTATTCCTTTTTCAGTGAAATAAACAACTAGTTAAAAAATTATAATAATGCATTATTTTAATTACTCACAAATGAATTTTGGCATAAATGTCTCCTATATCCAGTGAATATTTTTTGTTAATTTTAATTAATGCGATTTTTTAAACTAGATACATACATCGGTAATTATTGCAGATTTTAATAAAATCCAAAGGTTTTTCTCTATATAATAAAATTAGTTTAACGTAACAAATAAACTATTATCATACTAATGTTACACTTTTAAAATCAATAATTTAAATTAAATGAAGTATATCTAATATTTCCTCATGGCTATTCCTCATTATATATAGATAATGCTCTTTTGAAAAACATTACTTTATTTTCAATAAATCTAAGTGCTGTTGAGTCGTGTTAATCCAAAGAGCCTCACTTGCACTTTTTAACACGCTCTTAAAATTTAATTCGCAGTCTAAGTTGATGTTTTATTGGATTTTTCGTTTTCGTCTTCACTTTCCTGCAAACTGATGGCCAATTGGCTAGTGCTATGGCCTCGGTAACCCAGGCTTCTAGATGGGTTCTTTGGATCCAGACTTCGAATCCTGGCACTGACATGGATGCTTGTCAGTGGTTCGAAATCCACGTTCAATTGTAGGTCTCGGTTTAATTAGCCGAAAGTGTGCACAAAATGATAGTGAGCCTGAATGGCCGAGTATCTAGCGCTTTGGATCTCGGTGCCACATGTTTTGGGTTCGAGTCCCTGCAATGCTATGGATGTTTGTAGTGGTTGGGAATCCACTTTCAGCTGTATGTCTCAGTCTCATATGTCTGTAAGAGCGTCACGAAGCCAAGTCAAACGTCTACCCTACGGGTGCTCCATCACAACAGAAGCTATCTCTTTTCTTCCATACATGAATAGATTACTCATTGATGCCGTCCCGTAGTGCAGGACACTGAGGATTAGTTACAACATAACAAAATGACCACTTCTTCACTTGCCACGCTGTTTTGAGGCAGTCTGCTTTGCTTTTGAAAGCTGTGGCATATGACAAATGACCTTGATTGTAATAAGAGTCATTATGTTCTAGAAATCATAGAAGTAAGCCATTTATTCGGGAGCAATTGAATGTGAAAACACGTGTCTGTTTATTAAAATAGAGGGAATAGATGGAAGTCAAGATTCAGATATTGAAAGAAAAAATTCCATATACAAAAACTGCAGCAGCATTAAATGTTGCTCTTCGTTACATGAAACAGTAGCCAGATGTTTCATCATCAGACTTTTTATTTTTGAAAACATTGCGGGGCAAATTGCAAGCAAGGCAATTTTACGAAGAAACCTATAATTTAGGCTTTTTCATTCGTCATTAAATAAATGAAGAATAATTTTATTTGAAATATTCACTGACAATACTGTGCGCTCTTTCTTTTTCGCGCTAATACTTAGATTTTTATACATTTTCAATGTACTTATTTTATGATGCGAAGGATTACTTTTTCGTGTTTTTAGTAATCCGAATTGGTGGCGGCTCCGTGAATCTAGAATTGTCAAAATTCGATTAAATAGAACTACGTGATATAGTTCTTGAAGAGTTTAACTAGTTTTGCCATCATTTTTACTCTCTTATTATTTATATTTTATTTGTACATCAAAAGAAAAATTTCTCAACAGCAGGGCAACAAGTATGTCAACAAAAAAATGAATACCGCCATTCCATTATACAAGGAGACTTGGTTTGATTTGTCGCTCTATGGTAATTTTTTTCCAAACTTTAGGCTAATTAAACCAGGACCTACAGTTTAACGTGGATTCCGAACCACTAGCAAATATCCATGCCACCGCCAGGATTTCAACTTGAAACCAGTGGTACCAAAAAACCCCAGAGCTAGCCAATTGGCTATGAGGCCGCTATACAAAGAGAATGAATAAAGTAACCAGAAAAAGTCGGAGTTTTTAATATTAATATTACAGAAAATAATGATAATAGACGAATTTAGACAAAGCATTATGAAAAGATTGAGGGGAAATCAATCTATCCAATTATTTATGATGAATGAACTTAACATAGGTATTGAATAATAATCTTTGATTGATCATTTGTAGATTTATATATATAGGCTAAAATGATCCCAAAATTTTTAGAATGAAGAATAAATCTTTTATCCGAAGTTACACTCAGTATGAAACATTTCTCACCAACCTTACAAGCAAATAAAATATTAAAGAAAACATCTGATAATACGAGAATCAGCAAAAAGTGCTCAGTAAAAAATATCCCGCGAAAAAAAATAGCCATCAGAATCAAAAAATCACAACTTCATCTAAAAATTAAGTCAACAATTACAACTTCATCTATAAGCAGCAAAGATGAAACCAAAAAATAATTTTGAATGCTAATAAAAGAATATGAAAAAATTTTTTTTCACAAAAATACGTCAAAAAAAAAACTTCTTAAAATTAATTTGTAGTTTTAATTAAAAAAATAGTCATCAATATCACAACTTCGTCTAAAAATTATTTCAAAGATTATAAAATACTATGAGCAGCAAAGATGCAACCAAAAATATATATTTAATGCCAATAAGTGAATATGAAAAAAAATATTTCACAAAAAAAAAAAAAAAAAAAAGTTGACAAAAACTTGTTAAAAATTAATTTATAGCTTCATTGATGGCAATACAAATGCGATAGATATTCAACAGATAACATTACTAAAAGAAACAACAGATATTTAAATAATACAAGATCAATATTTTTTTTTGTAAGCTTCTATTTTAGAAAGTCTTTAGTTTCAGATGTCTGTAGTTTCCTATCATGTTTACAAATTATTTTCTTATAAAAGCGATTGAGGAGCCATGGTAAACATCTGGCACCAAAATACATCTGCTCTGAGTTCTTTGGCACTTCTCCCACACGCAACTGGCTCGTTCGCAAACACCTGATGATACGAGAAATGCGTAACTGCTTAAAAAAATAATAAATAATAATTTCACTTAAAAACTAGCTTCAATATTTAAGTGAAACCTAAAACTGTAAAAATCTAAAGTTTAAATTCATAGTTGATTTACTTATATCAGCATATTTATATTAGAAGAACGTATATAAATTATTTTTTGTTCTAATGCAGCTGGAAAACGCTTATACAATTGTCTTTAATATCTTAAGGCAAGCGCTGCATCGACGTTTGCTCACTTAGCACTACCCAGGAGATGCGTGTAACTTGGAAGATAAGCTACGGCCGCGGAATAACAATACCCCCGCAACACTCTACGATCATATTAGACCGGCACCTATGGTTTAAAGAGGATTTCGAACCACTAGAAAACATCCATGGAACCACCAGGACTCTAACCCTGTGGTACCGAGCGCCAGAGCGCTAGCCACCTGGTCATTCAGGCTCCGTATATAAAATATAAGGAAGCCTTGTTGACAGCTGAATCCCTTTGGTAGATTTGTGATGAAGAATCGAAAACTTCCATGTTTTCGCAGCAGGATATAAAATCAGTAGGCCGGAAACTGTTTCCATTGGATTCGAGATAGAGAATGCAAATCACCATATTCCACCGTTCGATGATGTTTATTCCAAATTGTTGATGTCAAAATGTGGGTCGAAAAAGACTCTTCATGGTACACCCTAACTAACGCTGAATCCGCTACGTAATTACCATTTTAGTGCCGAAGAACTTTAAGTCAAAGAAAATAACCTTTGGAAATATTAAAATTAGGATGATTTTATGAAATGTATTTTTTTTTTTTTTTTTAGTATGATTATAATATGATTATACAAATGGTTTTGAAATAAACATATATATATATATATATATGATTTGATAAATTCGATTTTAATTTTATGACATGTTTCATTAAGAAGAACAATCTAAAATTCAGATGATGTATAAAATATTAAATTGGAAACTGTTTTGATTAAATCTATGCCTTTTTTATGTTTGAATACATCCAATTATTATAATTGAACTCATCTAATGGTTTAAAAAAAGCGAGAAAATTTGATTAAAAGCGTCATACAAAAATACAGATTACTTAGCTACACACATACTACCAATAAATTCAGCAATTTTTAGTGACATAATATCACAAGAAGAAAGAATCATAATGTACATTTATAAGTAATCTAAAATTATATGAAAGACAACTTTTCAGAGAAAATAAACTGAAAAAGTAAAAAATCAGTTAATGATGGAGAATGGAGACCAAAATATATTTACCTTTTGGCTTGCATTACGGATCCAATTGCAAACCCACATTTATTTATAATAATAATAGTAATAATTATTATTATCCTTTGTAGTTATATAATAATAAATACTTAATGTGGGTTTACTATTTATTTATTATTATTATTATGCATTTATTATTGAAAAGGTAGTTTTAGGTGAAAATTTGCAATTTTTTTTTTTTTATTGAGGAATTTTAGTAGTTTTAAGAAGATGTAATTATTTTTGTCTACTTTGAAAATTTATTGAGTTATAGCATATTTACTATTGCATTGAAATCAAACTGTCAATAATAGGAAGTTTTTAAAAACTCATTTTTGTTACTATATATTAATAAAATATTCATTTAAATATTACTTTTTCAAATTGGCATCGTATTTTCAAACTTATTTACTATAATGTTTAGAAACAGTTATTTTAGATGTTTTAAAAATATAATTTAATCTTCAAATGTGCTTTTACAATAAATCCTGTTTTTGCAAAAATCTTCCTTCATTTAATTTAAGCTATAATTAAAAATGTTATTAGCACATTTCTATCAACCCCCACATAATATCGTAAAACTACTAAGCTTAAAACAGACTATTAACTTTCAATGATAAACACTTTTAAAAATAAACTATTTTTAAGTATAATAAAAGAAGAAAAATTCTAAAAATCCCACAATCTGCTAAAAAGGATGTTCTTTCAATTATTCTCAAAACTATTCTTCGATTAAGCCCATTTACCATTATACTAAACAAAAATTAAGTTAACGGAATTATTATTTTTTTTTAGGTCATTTATTTTTCATTTATTTTTTAGGTCATTTATTAAAATTAAATTCCAAAACGAAACAATTTTTGTTGATATTATTATAGATGCTGATTTTGTTATTTGTTGGTTCCAAATTAGCAAAAAAGTTAAAAAGTAAGTTAGTTAAAATAATGCTCATAACAACAGGAGAATAGGATACCTTAAAAGAAAAATAAGGAGGTTGTAAAATTTTATCATTAATAATAATCAACAAAAATTGAGATAACGGAATGCATTTTTAATTTAAGTTATGCACTGTAAGGGGAAAAATTCATTAATATGTTAATTAAACTGTCACGTATAAAAATCTGAATTCAAAAACAGAAAAATTTTTCTTGATTGATTTATTAATTTTGATTTTGTTGTTTGTTGGTACCAATCCGTATTTAAAAAGAGCTCTTTGAAAACAGGATAACCTTAAACTGGATAAATCTTAAAACGAATAATAGGAAGGACGTCTAACTTTATCATTGATAATAATCAACTAAAATTTAGTTAGTGGAATTAATTTTTATTTAGGTTATGTTTTTGAAAGTGTTAAAATTTGTAAATATTTTAATGAAACTGTCTCATAAAAAAAACTGCGGCCTGATGGCCAATTGGCTAGCGCTCTGGCAATTGGTTCCACGGCTTCAGGTTCGAATCCTGGAGGGGGAACGGGTGTTTGGGACCTACACTTTAACGTAGGTTCTTGTCTAATTGGCCTAAAGTGTGCATAAAATGACCGTACAGCGACAAACCAAATCAAACCATATAAAAATTCAAAAATAATTTTTTGTTAATTCATGGATTAATTTTGATTTTCTTGTTTGATAGTAGGATAGTAAGCGCTCTGGCGCTCAGTGCCACGTGTTTCGTGTTCGAGTCCCGGCTGTCACGTATAAAAATCCAAATTCAAAACAAAGCAATTTTTTATTGATTGATTTATTAATTTTATTGTTTGGTGTTACCAAATTCGGAAAATAGTTAAGTTAAATTTAAGTTATTTAAAAAAATGCTCTAAAAACAGGATGATCTTTTAAACGACAAAATAGGTCATCATCATCATTGGCGCAACAGCCCAGTGTGAGCCAAGGCCGTCTACCTACTGGTAGATTTCGAGACGAGAGATGTTTTTCTTTTACGGGGTAGGGTTGTCAGCTCTACCCCCAACGCTCAACAGTTATATGAGACCGGGACCTACGTACTTAAAGTGGATTGAAAAATAGTTAGGGCATAAAATTTTATCATCAAAGAATAATCTTGTAAGAAATATATTTAAATAGTAATAATGTTTGTGGGCCTCTAGGGTTTTTAAACCAGTTTTTAAACAGTTTGCGAATGGGATTCGTTAGAAGTAGGGACACAACGGATCAAAAACCATATTTCTGCAATTTTTCAGAAAAACTCCTTGTAGCAAAAAGACGAACATGATGAAGAATCGCAAACATTATTATTGTAACCGTTCTACCATCTACTCACTGCATGAGCACCCCTTGTGACATTCAGAATAAATGATCAGCAGTCATCGAGACTCATCACCCGAGAGGACGTACGGCGCAACCGACGCTGCCATTAATTACAATCTCTCATCCCGAGAGAAAATAACTTTATTTTCGTTTTAGAAATAGAATCCTTCCACGAATCTTTAATTAGATGTCTTTAAATGTATTACACGTTGTGTGTTAAGTATTGTTTGTAGTTAATTGTGGTGTTTGTGTCGTGTTTACGTGCTTGTAAATAAAGATGTGTCTCAACCCAACCACACCCAGATCCAGCTGCACAAACAACCGACGAATACTACATTATCACTTTGTATATAGGGTCACATAGTCGGCGTTCTAGTAATGTGTGATTGGAACACCACCAACTTGGATAAACATATGAAAGACAAGAGTTTTAGGGATAATTGCTCGAATTTGAATGTCGTATAAGAGAATATCCAGAAGTCACCTATAAAGCACCCTTACTGTCGATGAGAAATTCCGATACACAGTGTTGTTACCACAGTGTTTACTTGTTTTGATAGTAGTGATTACAACGCATGTTTCCATCGAATTAAAACTTGCATTATACGTACTACTTCTTGGCCGTGAGTCTAGCAAACAGCTTATTGAAGAACAAAAACTACAAAAAGATTTCGTAGTATGCTATAGTATTTGTCATTGATCCAAGGCAGTCTAAAGTTGGTCAAAACGTAAGCACGTCAGTAACAAATGATATCGATTTTTGAAATTTAAAAACACTGAACATTTTTGTAAGAAATTATAATTACCCTGTTTATCTTTAAACCGTTTGAAAAGTAAATGTTATCTCATATAAATACTTTTGATAATCATCAGATAACAATCTAAATATATATTAAATATTACATTATTTATATGTTTAAATATGGCCTATATCAACAATTATCTTTTTTATAATCTTGTTTACAAAATAAATGCCTGACTCGTAGCTCATTGATAACATGCGTCATTGGTGAGCATTAGAGTTGAAGTTCCATTTGCTGGCAGGATTGTTGTAGACATTGTTTCAAAAACAAGGAGAGTCGAGGGTGTTTGTGATGTTCAACGTCTTGTCTCGTTAGTCAGACTACATGATGGGAGTTTTCCAGGTTTTCTCTCATACGATACGCAAATGCGGGGTAGTTTCCCTTAAAAGGACTTCCTCCTTCTTCAGCGATTCGGATCCAAGTCAGACTTCTGCCAACGGGCCAGCCATCACAGCAAAAGCTGCCTCCTTTCCATCCATCCATCCATGAGTAGATTACTCATGGGATGTCCGTCCTGCACTGCAGAACACTGAGGATTAGCTACAACAATAATTGGCAATAATAACGTTACGGAATAGTAGGAAATGGTTTAACAATTTCTTGGCCTTAGGGTTAAGGTTCAATTTGCTGGCAGCATTGTTGTAGTCCTTATTTCAAAACGAGGAGCCTCGATGACGTTTGTGCTGTTCAGCAACTTGCCTCGTTAATTGGACTGCCTGGTGTGAGATTTCCAGGTTTTCTCCCATACAATACGCAAATGCTGGGTAGTTCCCCCTAAAAGTCCTCCAGGAAAACACTGTCCTCCTTCTTCAGCGAGTCGGACCCAAGTCAGACTTCTACATACTAGTGAGCTATCTCAACAAAAGCAGCCCCTTTCCTTCCATCCATGAGTAGACTATTCATGGGGTGTCCTCCCCCGAGCTATCGGACACTGAGGATTAGTCACAATACAAAATAAATAGCGAAAATATCAAATTGCTTTTGATATACGTACTCACTTCTCTACAGATTATTTTCTTCTTCTTTTTAGGAAATAAAATGTTTCTTCCAAGATAACTTTTCTTAAAAACTTAAGATAACTTTTCTTCAAGATAACTTTTCTTCAAGATAACTTTTTATTTAAGTGCTATTTTCTGCTCTCTACTATATTAATTAGCATTATAAGTAATACATGGATGAATTCCAACCAGTATTTCAAAACAAAACCAAGCATTTATTCAAAATTTAAGTAACTTTTACACAGTGAATCGTAACCTTGATCCAAAAAAAAAAAAAAATAAATAGCGTCGAAATAATGTTCCGACAGAAAATCTCCCGAAATCGATACGACACAGTATCGGAAATCTCTAGGAATGATCTTTTTACTTGCTCAAGGAATTTCATAAACTGTTTAAAGTCCGATTGAATGGTCTATCTTCGGAAAAGTTTGGGGGAGAAAAGATTGCCTTTTATATTATTGAATTATGAATACTTTGGTCGGTATAGTCTACTGAACCGTAAAGATACTCATTGTTGTGTAGTTAGAATTGATTTCTAGGGTTTTAAATCGAATTGTCAGAGAAGTTTATTTCATCCGTTTTCCTCGAAGTTGCTTGAAATGTGTTAAGTTGTTTAACTCATCGTTCGAAAATTTATTTTACGAGTTTTCTACACTCATGTCCATAAATTAAGGATAATGAAGTTCAGACAAAGAAAGAGACAGAAGCAAAACAAATTTGACTTATTTGTAAAGTCTATTTATCAAACAAAAGGTAAAGAGCAAAACGGATGCTATATGTTTGACATAATTAATAAAAATTGCGATTTTTACTCCTGGAGCAAATTTCAAAAGAACCTATTTACAAAAAACAGTATAACATGGTTAGTATGATGGTTAATATGGAGTATGTCTCCCGGACGATGCAACGCCTAGGCATGCTGAGTATCAAATTATCAATCTGATCTTGGGGAATATTACACCACTCATCAAGCAATGCCCTCCGAAGTTCCGGTTGACGGGCTGCAATTCGTCGGCCAAGCATATCCCCCACACATGCTCTATTGGATTCAAGTCCGTTGAGTATGCTGGCCAATCCATACGGGTGATATCCTCCAATTGAAGGCATTCGTCTACAATGTTTGCACGGTGAGGACGGGCGTTGTCATCCATAAACAGAAATTCAGCACCCATGGCGCCCCGAAACAAACGTACATGTTGTTCCAGAATGACATCCCGATAGATGTGGCCTGTCATCGTTACACTCTGAACATGCAGGTCAGCTCTGGAACCAAGAATAATTCCTCCCCAAACGAGCCATCCTGCACCACCGTAACGGTGTCGTTCAATGGTGTTCTCTTGGTGGTAACGGGTACCTGGCGCTCTCCATATGAAAGTCCGGCGAGAATCAGACTGCAAATTATACCTGGACTCGTCGGAAAACATCACACAAGACCACTGTTGCGGTGTCCACAATGCATGTTCTCTACTCCAGGATAATCGCAGGCGACAGTGAGTTGCGGTAAGTGGAACACATCTGACAGGCCTACGAGCATATAGACCAATGTGCCCTAAGCGTCTGTACACGGTCTGCCTTGAAACTGTCGTACCGGTAACTGAAGAGAGTTGATGAGACAGATCTGATGCTGTGCTCCGTCTGTTTCTTTTGGCAGTAACTGCTAAATACCGGTCCTCATTCGGCGTTGTAACTCGGGGGCGACCTGTGCTGTAACATCTACTCACATTACCATCATCTTGGAATCGTTGCCAAAGCCTGGAGATGACACTCTGGGCGATTCCAAGTTCCTCGGATACTTCCAGCTGGGTACGTCCACATTCCAGTCGTCCGATGATTCTACCATGTAAAAAATCATCCAAATGCTTCCTTTTGTGCCATAACTATGCGGTTATTGCACTGAAAGGCTTTTAAAAGCGCTTGTGAACAATTTTACTTTTTTGCCAGCATTCCTTATATACCCCTCTCTTACACTCTCGTCATTGTGACGTACTATCCGCGCCATCTGGTGGTTTCCTGTAATTTGCATATTCTTCTTCAAGATGTGTATGATAATTCTACAGGTGAAATTTTTATTTTAGAGTTCAATTTCTGTGTGATTCTGAATTATCCTTAATTTATGGACATGAGTGTATATACAATAAAATTCTTCCCAAACCGTCTTAACTCAAGGACTTGTTTTAATTCATTTATTTGATTTCTGTTTAATATTTCTTCTTGTTGTTATTATGGTTAAGAAACAAACTTTTTATAGTATCTTTTTTAAACACATATAAGATTATTTTGAAGAATTGATGCTAAATGGACAATTAAATTAAGTGTTTATTTAACTAAAAATGTAAAATTTTACATTTACATTAATAAGTTATTTCTATTATATAACTAATTGTAAACAAATAAATCAATCTAGAAAGAAACATATGCACATATTTAATATATTATTATTTCTATAACATTTAAAATTTGTTAACTTAAATTATAATATATTAACATTATATTTAAACAAATATGTAATTGTGTAGTAGATGTCGGCGGTTGTTTGTGCAGCTGGATCTGGGTGTGGTCGGGTAGAGACGCAAATTTAATAACACAAAGCTTTATTTTCACAGCACGTAAACAACAACATCAACACTACAATTTAAGACACAAATTAAGACAATATTTAACTCTCTTAAAACATCTAATTATAAATTTGTAGAAGGATTCCACTTCTAGTTCCACCACTAGTTCTCGGAATGAGAGTTCGTTACTAAAGGCAGCGCCTGTTTTGCCGTACGTCCTCTCTGGTGAGAGCCTCAATGCCAACTGATGATTTCTTCTGAAGGCCGCAAGGGGCGCTCTTGCAGTGCGTAGATGGTAGAACGGTTATAATAATAATGTTTGCGATTCTTCATCGCGTTGTGTAGGTGGAACCATGGTTACAATTGTCATTATCTTCTTAGTGATTCGTTAATTACATTACATTACTATAGATTTCTTATTTTCCAATATCTTCTTCACATCAAGCCATTAAACTTGTTCTCTTCTTTACACTTACACTTCAGTTAACATTATTCAGTTAAATTCAGTTGATCCACGCTGGCCATAAATTAAAAGAAACGTCCCTATAAACGACATTTTGGGATTCACCTCCACTTAATTTCTTCAAAACTCAATGATGGAATTTTTCGTCCTACAGATTTAATGTCCATATTCGGCTCCACTGAAAAATTTGTTCAGTTTGGTTGTCGAATTTTTAACTGAGCTCTCTTTGTTCAGATAAAATAAATGCTTCTTTCCAAATAGATATCATCGCCGATTCACTATATAGGCAATGATAAATGATTGCCTTCGATGAAGAGTATTCTAGCTATATATTCAAGGGCAATTGTCACGCAACAGCTTCATAGATGTCATACGCTTGTCAGGATAACAGATCACGCAGAAGTTCTTTTTATGTACTATAATAAACTATACATACAAAATAAACTTACATGCAATGTTCAAATTAAATGGCAATCGTTGGCTTAGTATGATGAATGACAAATTGGTTGGAATTTGATCTGTTAAAACTAGCTGCGATCATTAGTACAAGATTGTCGTAAGTCTTTATTAACAAGCATCGCCTTTTCTTTAGCTAATGACGGATTTTGGTTTCTATAGTGGTGGTTCTCAAATTTCTATCTGTCCTGTTAGTAGGAGAACTGTTTTACAATCTTCAGGTCAGTTTTCTTAATGTAAGTAGATAGCTAACTTAATTTGTTTTATATAAACAATACATGTATTGTAATTTTTACAAAAATATTATTGTTTAGCATTTCCACTATAAATGACTTGCAATTAATAAATATATGACAATAAACAACAAGTAATTAGTCAGTTAGATATTATGTCCGCCATAGCAATACTTCGAAATCGTTAAAAACTTTATTAGAAGAACAATACATTGATGTAACAATGCTTGTGTAGAATGTAGCCTTTCTCAAGAAAAATGATGAAACATTTCAAAGTATTAATTCCTGACTTGAGATTAAATTTATTCATTAAAACGATTCATTTCTTTAAAGACTGTTTAAAGACAGTCTACTTGGAAGGTTTGCATTTCAGCAGATATCAGGAAATCAGAAGGAAGTGGAGGATGGTACATTTTCTTCTAATGAAAAATTTTAAAAAAAAATAAACACATTCCATGGACTTTTTTTAATTTCTGAATTTTTTTTTTATTTGAATTTCTTATCTTTTTTTTTTTTTAATATTCTTAAAAGTCCGATTCCTAATCATTTCCTTCGTAAAGAGATCATGAAGCAATCGAAATAGCTCTAAGTCAAACAAACACTTTATTCAAAATGACGTAAACGTTAAACTATTTACTTCAGAAACAATCCCAAAGAGAATAAAAATTTGCCTTTAAACTATACGATACTGTTTCGATTGTTCTTTTATTTCCAAATTGTCCATCATTCGATTTTAAAATACAGTTATACCACATAAGTATCAATTCATATAATTTAAAATCCTCACTCTAAACAATACCATTCAAATCAACATCTATAAATAACAATAGGAATTAAAAATATTTATCATAATCAATTATATTTACCTATTTACCTTATATAATCAATTATATAAACTTATTATATTTCAATTTATCAATTATATTTGCCATAATCACCTTACTATATTTCCCGTTATTAACTATATTTACCATAATAACCTTATTATATTTCACGTTATCAATTATATTTACCATATTCACTTTATCATATTTCACGTAATCAATTATATTTAATATAATCACCTTATTAAAATTCACGTTATCAATTATTTTTACCATAATCCCCTTATTATATTTCCATTATCAATTATATTTAACAAACTCATCTTATTTTATGACATTATAAGAACATTTATTAATATCAATAAAAAAAAAATTACCAAATCATAAAGAATGTCAAAAAAAAAAAAAAAAAATATATCTGCAATATTCAATGTGTTCAAAATGTATATATTTTTGTTACAATAGCTACATAAACAAAGAGATAAATTATGTAGATCAGCATTAGAGATAATGCAAAAATATTTTTCAAGAAATTTCAATCAACTTTTTTTTTTTTTATTTCTATGTAAAAATTTAATTATAATTTTCTTTCTCGGAAGTATCCGTTTACTTTAAATATTTTATCAAGCGCAAAATCTCTTTTAAACATTTTACGTTAAGAAGGTTATTTTTTTTTTTTTATTTGCCATAAAGCTTCTTTATTCTAAAGATATGATATAAATACTGAAAAAAAAAAAAAAAAAATCAAACAAGAATTTTTTATTATGAAAAATATAAATAGTTCTCGTCATATTCTATTAAATTTTTCATGCTAAGAGGCTATAATAATTCTGCCAATAATTCTTGAATGTTAAAAGGCCAATCCTTTCTTCAGTACATACTCTGATTTTTAACAATCGCTAAATTAATGTATGTACATCTTAACATAAAATGTAGATACGTTTTGTTCATGCTACACTAGAGAAAATAATGGATATCAAACATGCTTTTTAAAGAATCAGAAATTGGTACAGAAAACTGCCTCCTTCTATTTGATAAAATTTTTTCAAATAAAAGTTTGTCTTAGTGAATAAAGATTGAGCGATTTTCGAAGTAATCGTGCTGTATAGACGTTCAGTGTAATGAAGACATCCAAAATTTCTTGTTCTTCTATACATTATGTCTAGACGTTATTGATTTTTGACTTATGAATTTGTTGAGTGCTTAAGTTATGGTTGGAGATATTGTCATACAATCATTTATTGATACATTATTTGCATACATCATTCATTCATTATTTGCAGGGATTTTGATTTTCTTTAGCTTCATTCTTTACATTTTAAGTAATTGAGTATGATTAATTTACATTCTTCACAGTACAGTAACTGTCTGCATATGTTAAGTGAATATTTGTCTTAAGTTCATAGTGTCATTAATTGTTCATTAATTAAAAATATTTTACACTTAGTTTTCTGGAATATATTCTTTTTGATTTTTAGAGATCCAAACAAATACACAAGATATCATTGTAAAAGTTGTTGAAATTTAAGATCATTGTAAGAGTTGTTGAAGTTTAGTTAGTTTGTTGAATCATTGTAGAAGTTGTTGAAATTTAGTTAGTTTTTTGTTGAATCATTGTAGAAGTTGTTGAAGTTTAGTTAGTTTGTTGAATCATTGTAGAAGTTGTTGAAATTTAGTTAGCTTGTTGAATCATTGTAGAAGTTGTTGAAGTTTAGTTAGTTTGTTGAATCATTGTAGAAGTTGTTGAAGTTTAGTTAGTTTGTTGAATCATTGTAGAAGTTATTGAGCACAAGTCTCATTTATCAATTTTGTTCTACCATGTTTTTGAGTAACCGGCCATTCTAAAAAGAGCAGCACGATCATGGATTGCATGCACGTGGTCAGTATAATTTAATCACGGACCCCACACAAAAAATCCCTAAAAATTTATTTATCATAAACTTGTTTAATTTCTTTAAATATCATACAGAATACATATTATCACACATTAAAAAATAAATAACTTAATGGGCGAAATTATGTTAACTTCATGAGCCTTTTAGTATTTGGTTCGATTTGTTTACTAAACAAATACAAAAGTTATAACATAAACAAGCACAAAAATAACATAAACAATCACAAAGTATTAGTCGAAGGCATTTTAGTTATTGATTTTCTTTTTCGTATTCACGTCTAAAAATCTTTCTTTATAAATATTCGTAACTCTAAACAACATTGCTCATTTAATTTTTATCTAGCAACAACCACATCTATTTTGGTTTATTCAATAAATTCAATTTTTAAATTAATTGTCTGAGCGAACTAAAAAAAAAGCTGTGAAAAATGTTCAAAAACATCTATTGGTCGTTTTATAAGCATGCCGAATTTTAAAAAAACTGGGTTGTTTTTTTTTTTAATGTAAATACCGAAATAAAGAGCGTGACATGAAAAAACTGAAGAAAACTATTCATTCATATTCAAATGCAAAAGGTCAAATTTATTGATTCTGAAGAGAAGAAAGGAAATTTTTATAAAAAAGGCTGATTAAGCAGCATTGTAACCCGGTGTTCGAGAACGTTATTCGGAAACGGGAAAGAAAAAATTGAATTGCTTCTGATAAAAATAAGTCTCAAGACTTAGAATAAAGATAAAATAATTTAATGATTTATGTAGCATAAAAATGTACTATTACTTTCATTTTGAGTTTCAGGATGCATTAGTTCTCTCCTCATTCGAAAATATTTCATGGATAATTATCTGTTCTATGTCTTCCACTTATTGCTCATCGATGGAATGTTCGTAAGTTGAACACGTGACCAACAAAAAATATAAATATTCACTTAAGATCTTATAATAAAACCAATTTTTATATGTAATTAAGTTATATTTCCCCTGCAAATTACATTTTCGCATCATATACTCTTTTATTTTTTTACATGCTAGGACGTATTTCTAATTAACCAATAATTTGTCCTAACTTTTCAGCTAGAACTTTTGTCGTGCACCAGATTTCATTATAGTTTCAAAAGATTTTTTTAAATACTGTGATGTCAAAAAGTCATCTCAGCTCTTTTTTTTAACTTTTCTTATTAAATATATTAATTTGTAATGAATTGTTTTAATTAATAAGAATTTTTGTGTTAAATATAAGGGGAGTTTAATTTTTTTTTTGCAAATATCTAATCTTCACCAATTTGTTAAAAAGTACTTTTTATTTGACACAATATGTTTTACGAATAGATTCATTTTATCTCATATAAAGTTTTTAAATGCCTAGAAATAACTAGGATATATTTTATAAATCAGTATCAAAAGAAAGATTTTTCAACTTATATATATATATATATATTGTTTTTAATTAATAAGAGTTTCTTTTGTTAAATATAAAAGGAATTTAATTTTTTACAACTATCTAATCTTTACCAATTTGTAAAAAAGTACTTTTTATTTGACACAATATATTTTACGAGTAAATTCATTTTACCACAAATAAAGTTTTTAAAATGACTTGAAATAAACAGTAAAGTATCAGTATCAAAAAGAAAATGTTTTCAATTTTTTTCTCTTATTTGATGACCAAGAAAAAAGTTGCAAATGTAATTCACGAATAAAAACATCATTAAAAAGTTCTCGTGAATTTTTTTTAGGATACCGTATGATTTATTTATTAAATGACTTAACTCATTAAAAGTAAAGTGTTGAATTTATTTAGCTGCTTTAAATCTAGCGTTAGCATTTCTTAAAATGCTCCAAACTGTTCATTCAAAAACATATTTTATTTGTGTAATAATTTCTCTAAATCTCTTAAGATTGCCTTAAAATATAGCATTCTTTCTGAAATCAACACTTTTGTATACATAAATGAAATACTAGGCTTCTATAAGTCAACATGTTTGACTCAACACACATTAGAAGATCACTAACACATTGGAGTCAACACAACTCCTCAATTAACTTTATTTCGTTTATATCTAACGCATGACATTTTACATTTATTGCTATAACACAGAACTCAATTAAATGCTGTTCTTTTTAAGTCCAAGTAGGATATTTGTTAAGTTTTACCATTTTTGTTGTTGAGCATCGATGAGCATCGTGTTCGACCTATGTATATCCACCGACGATTGATGAGGGGAGGACATTGCTTTTCGAGAGGACTTTTAGAAGTAATTGCTCTACATTTGTGCATCAGATAGGAAAACTCACACCAGACAGCTTGGTTATCGATGTGATAGTCGCACAGAGATGTCACATCGATAACCAAGATGTGTCATTATTGCGATGTCACAGTCGCCATCGAGGTTTTCTCGTTTCTGAAAAGCAATGACTGACTGCACCGGACACCTTTAAAGGTTTCGAACCTACGCCTTCCTGAATGCTAGATGCGTAAGTAATCATTGTAAAGTTATTTAATATGTATGATGTAATACTTTTTATACCAATGCAAGTCTTTATAAGTAAACAGGAATAGTATTGAGATCGTTATTTGATTGATGCATGATGTTATTGAATATTGTTTTACAATCAATTGTGATACGATATGCAATTTTTCTGGGAGCAGTGTTCTGCAACCCAAAACTAAATGAATGAATCCGTAAAAAACTCCTGCTCGAGGTCAAAAACTTAGCAATATATTTGAAATATAAATGAGAATCCAAGTTCTTAATCATAAGCATGATATATTGTTATGCAATTTCATGCATGAGTGCGTTTGTTAATCACGTCTAGTATGAAACAGAAATTACTTCAAGCATTTATTATATATCTCTGATATTATGTATATATTGCCAGACTACTTATGTTATTTCATGTTTAGTAATTACATCATTAGCTTTGTGCTTTTAATTTATTTTAATAATGGTATATAGGGTTAAATTTAATTGGTTGTTTTTTACTGCTTAAGTAATAATAAGAAAGTTTATGAAAGACGTCTGAGAGTACTCTTCTTAACAGACTACTCATTTAGGATCTTCAAAGAGGAATAGTAATAAAAGAAATATATGAATTAGGTTTTGAACAAAATAAGGTTAAAAAATAATTCATTTAAGGAATTGGATTTGAAAAGAATCTTTTGAAGTAAAACAAGATAAAAAATATTTAAAAAATAAAATTCTTTTACGAATTTCAATTTATCATGTGTGAACATACTTTGGTGGACGCATACATCTGAGAATATACCCATATTCAATAACCCAAGAATGTTAGGAAGAAATTGGTCAGAATACTACAAGAACGAGAATTAAGCGCTTTAAGGTTCCACTTGTCTATTTGGCGATTTTTTATCTTGCGGTTTTCGCCAAATCCCTTCCTAAACAAACAAAATGGCAGCTGCGATTACAAAATACTGATGCTTTAGCTATTCTTTTTTGGCGCGGAAAAGAGACTTGGCGAAATAGGAACATTAAAGTGCAGAATCCCCACAAGAATTATCAAATTCAATAGCGACAGGATTATAAAAATATTTAATAACTTTGAAGCTTTATGAAAAAGTAATTGTTCAAATACTGTAAGAAGCACTACCAAACTCAGACAGAGAGTCTGTTAAGTAATGGTTAAATAAATTTTTATAAACATAAAGTAATTTTAGACACTATTTTGAGGATATTGAAACAATAACCTGTTTCTATTTTAAAAGACAGACAATTCAAGTGAACTACAGGGCCCATAACTTGATATTGGTCAATCGTTATATTTACCAACATATATTTCATGCCAGTTTTAGAACACACATAAATAAAATCATGTGAAAATCGGCTCTAAAAAAAAAAGTTTTTGAAATGAAAGTTACTCGTGTTGCGCGAAGAGATTAATCTGTTTTAAATGATAACTTATATTTTTACTTAATTTTTTATTTTATAGCTTCACTTTTTGGAGAGGCCACGTACCTCTAACCAGAACAACATCATCTTCACACATGATGAAATTTCCATATTATAGTATACAAAAACCTTTTTGTATAAATAAATTGAGGAAAAGTTAATAACATATTTTTTTTCAACATTCAATTTTATTTAATATGAATAAAATGAAAACTTTGTTGCAATAAACGTAAACTGCGTTGATTTTATCATTTTGTATGTTAATTTCAATTTGTTGATATGCTGATTTCAGTTTTACTACATGATATGAAATTCTGATACATTTTCATTAATATGTTACATCACATTAAAAATATCAAGAATAAACAGAAAACTTGAAACTTGAATTTTCAGAATAATTAGAATTGATAAAATTCATTCAATAATTATCAATGAATTTGTATACATTGTAACATTAATAAAATGTATTAAAATTAAATATACTTTTTTTTTGTCAAGAAGAAAGCCAAACAAAATGTACCAACGATTGATATCATGATCCACTTCTGCATGTCACGAAGAGATCGCTGTGAAACAATGAAGTGAAGACATTGACTTCTACAAGGCCTTTTAGCATTACATACTCCACATTTGTAGGTTGTAATAGAGAAATGTGAAAACTCCCACCAAGCAGCCCGACTGTTTGTTCGAGAAGCTTTCCCATAATGTCACTAATGCCATAAAGTCTAAAGAGTGTTTTGTCGTTTCTGAAAAGCAATGAATGCTATGAACTTGATCCCAACTCTCCTGAGTGTCAGCTTAGCACGTAACAATGGCCTCAAATCTGGCCATTTAAAGTATTGCAATTCAATTAATAGTTGCATAAAAATGTTTCAGATACTAAAACAGAACCCAATATCCTAATTATTCTATGACATTTAAGCTAAAAGGAAAGTTGTGAATAAAGTTTTTTTTTATGTTCGGCTACATTTGTTTCTGTTTTTCAGGTTATAAAATTATGTTCTATCTAGAATCAATATATAAATATAAATTTTAGCTTTACTTGAATACAGAATTTTAAAATTATCATTTAACATTTTTAATAAAAATTATATCAATCATTTTATATCTTTCAAATTGTTTTTATTATGCAATAATTTCGTTCAAGATGAAAACTGTCCAGCATTCGCATTCACAATTGTTGACATTAAAATTTAAATTACCCTAACTTTAAAAATTTTTAATTAGTGTTTAATATGACTAATAAAACGCATATGTAGTAGCACTGTATATTTATATTTGTTTTTAAAATAACTGAATTATAGTCCGACCACCCATAGCGTGGTAGGACCATAACTCAGTACAGAATTGTGGAAAATTGGCAAGAGGCCAAATTCAAAAACTGTGGCGTCAGAACAACGAATGTTATTTGAAAGAGATGTTAATTGCTATAAAAACAATTCTAATTTTAAACAATAAAAATTTTAGATTATGCAATGTTAAAAAATAAACTAGATGAAATATTCTACGCCAACTATTACACTTTTTTCTTTCATTGCTGTGTACATCTGACTAACATCCCTAACAAGTAATTGACTCATCCATTTCCGTCGTTGGACCGGATGTTTATCATTCTGTGGTTGGATTATACGTTGTTTTTATCTCACGAATTTTAAAGTACGCAATAAAGTAGTTATATTATTAGTTTATCTGGGATCATTAATAAAAATAAATTGTTTTCTATAACATAGTAATTTTATTCAAGATAAGCAACATCAAGATTAGCCTTCATTTTTTAATAATAAAATTTCACTTAATCTTTATTTTTATTATTTTTTTTTATTATTCTTATTATTTAATGTGCTCTGTAACTGTGCATTTTATTTGTAATTGCGTATTTCTATAAGTTATAAATATATATTTTGAATTAATTATGAGTATGTTTTTTTAATTGTTTTAATATAACCGAAATTCTTTTATTTTATTTTTTTCATTTTTATTAGTTAATCTGGGATTATTAATATAATTAAATTGTTTTCTATCACATTGTAATTTTATTCAAGATAAGCAACATCAATATTCGCCTACTTTTTTTTTTTATTAATAAAATTTCACTTAATATTTATTTTTTAATGTATTTTCTTATTATTTAACGTATTTAGTAAAACTGTGCATTTTTATTTTGTAATTGTGTATTTTTATAAATTATAAATGCATATTTTTAATTAATTACAATTAATTTATTTTTAATTGTTTTAATATAACTGTAATACTTTTTATTTTATTTAATTTAATTTTTTTTATTACTTAACATGCCATGGAAAACGCACAGTAAACATTATTATATATTTTTATTAGTTTTTAATATACTTAAATGGTTTATTTTCATTTTATTTTACCCATTTTATGCATGAAACAAATTATAACAATATTATTTTATTTGTAATTATTGTTATTATTTGTGTTATTATTGTTATTATAATTATAAGTATTATGTATTTATAAGTTATTATTTGTAAAAAATGATTTTTTTCGTATAGCAATTTCATTCAATATAACAACATCAGTATTGACCTTCACAGTTTCTGATAATAAAATTTGAATTAACCTGTACTTTATCATATATTTTATAATTTAATATGCTTAGCATAAAGGGCATATATATATATATTATTGTGAATATTTTGTTAATTTTTAACACAACTGAGTTACTCTGATTTTATTTCGATTTTTATATTTTTCTATTTAAAAAAAAAAAAAAAATCTCCTGCAGATCTTTTTATTTTACTACCAAAAAGAATACCGTGGAATAGAAGAAATCCGGACTTCTGGTTATCTATATTGTTTCTAAAAAATTGCGCTAACGGCTTAACATGAAATACAAAATTTTTCGGGGTTCTTGTCTTCTTTTTGGATTTAAAAAAAAAAAAGTAAAAAGATGTTCTATTTTTAACACCCTTTCTCTCAATCTCGTAAGTGACTTTTTGGCCCCTTTCCAAAAGGGACGCTATAGAGCCCTCACACCCCACTGGGAACGTATTGGGAACATCTAATCTTATTCTATCACCTAAATATATCGGCGAAGAATAAGAAGACAGCAGAATATGGTTCTTGGTGTTGTTTGCGTCATTCCGTTCAACGTGACTAACAAGTATTTGTTCAGTTGCAATCACAGCTTACATGTATCATCTTGCATCGTAATAGAGTCCGGCGATTGTTTGACAGATACAAACAAAAGCTGTCAGGCTGAAATAATTTATCTGATTGCTGATTTCTCTTCTATTGATTATTGTATTAGGTTCTAAAGTCAGTGACTAAACCACCAGAAACTGTTTATATATAAAATAAGATTACTGATTTAATTGATATATATAAAATAAGATTATTCAGTGTTCACTTTTTTATAATTGGCTAGAATATCAACGATTTTTTCATTTCTTGTACTATGTTTTTGACTATGTTGATCCCAATCAAAACATAATTTATCAGATTTTAGTTACTGAAAGATTTTATAATAAAATACTTTTCTTTACATGACTTAATTTTTTTCCTTTTTAGTTGTAAATATTTTTGGGTTGTTTTTACAATGCATGATGTAAATTAAATATTTGTATTGAATAATATATGTTTGATTTTTAATGAAGTTAATCTGATTGCTGATATCACTTCTATTGATTATTGTATTATGTTCTAAAGTCACTATTTAAACCACAAAAAAACTGTTTATATCAATTAAATAAGTAATCTAATTTTATTTATATAGCGTTCACTTTATAATTGGCTTAAATATTAATGATTTTGTATTTCTTGTACTATTTTTTAATTGCCTAGCTGATCCTAATCAAGACATATTTTATCAGATTTTAGTTACTGAAAATTTTTTAAATAAAATATATTTCGTTATATGGTTCAATTTTTTCTTCTTTAATTGTAAATATGTTTGGCTTTTTTTACGATACATGATGTTTTAATTAATAAAAATATTGAATTTACATATTTGATTTTTAATAAAGTTAATCTGAATTCCTGATTTATTTTCTATTAATACAATAATCAATATGATTATTGTATTATCTTCTAAAGTCAGTGTCTAAATCACCAAAAACTGTTTATATCAATTAAATAAGTAATCTGATCTTATTTATATAGTTCTCACTTTTTTTTATAATTGACTTGAATATCAATGATTTTGTATTTCTTGTACTATGGTTTTCTTTCATTGCCTAACTGATACCAATCAAGACATATTTTATCAGATTTTAGTTACGGAACATTTTTATAATAAAATATGTTTCTTTGATGGCTTAAAAATTTTTAATTTGTAAAATATCTTTGGATTGTTTTTACGATGCCTGACGTAAATTAAATATTTTTATTGAATAACATACGTTTGATTTATAATAAAGTTAATCTGATTGATTTCACTTCTATTGATTATTGTATAAATGTTCTAAAGTCGATATCTAAAACACCAAAAACTTTTTATATCAATTAAATAAGTAATCTGATTTTATTTATATAGTGTTTACTTTTTTATAATTGGCTTGAATATTAATGATTTTGTATTTCTTGTACTATTTTTTAATTGCCTAGCTGATCCTAATCAAGACATATTTTATCAGATTTTAGTTACTTAAAAATTTTATAATAAAATACGTTTCTTCATACGACTTAAAAATTGTTACCTTTTATTTGTAAATATCTTTGATTGTTTTTACGATGCATGATGTAAATGAAATATTTTTATTGAATATGATATGTTTAATTTTTAATAAAGTTAATCTGATTGATTTCACTTCTATTGATTATTGTATAAATGTTCTAAAGTCAGTATCTAAAACACCAAAAACTGTTTTATCAATTAAATTAGTAATCCAATTTTATTTATATAGTACTCATTTTTTTATAATTTGCTTGAATATCAATGATTTTGTATTTCTTGTACTTTGTTTTTTTTTTGTTTTTTTTTTAAATTGACTAACTGATCCCAATCAAGAGGTATTTTTATCAGATTTTAGTTACTGAAAAATTTTGTAATAAAATACGTTTCTTTATAAGACTTAAAAATTTTTACCTTTTATTTGTAAATATCTTTTTGCCTTGTTTTATGATACATAATGATGTAAATTAAATATTTTATTGAATAAGATATATTTGATTTTTAATAAAGTTAATACGATTGCTGATTTCTCTTCTATTGAATATTGTATAATGTTCTAAAGTCAGTATCTAAAGCACCAAAACTTATTAACTTCAAATATATAAATAAACAATAATTTTAACTATGTGGAGTTTTTTTTTTTTAATAATTGGCTAGAATGTTAATAGTCTTGCATTTCTTGTACCATTCTTTTTTTTTAGTTGCCTAACTTATCACAGTTACTGTACTGTATTCAGTTACTCATACTGTACCAAATTTTAATTACTGAAACATTTCATTGTAAGATATTTTCGCGCGGCCTAAAAGTTGCAATGGTGTTTTTTATAACACATGAAATTAAAGGCTTCCGTTAATCAAAATTCAATTTAATTTTTAATGAAGATTTGTTTACATAAATGAGCAATCGTAAACGATTCGTTGAATAAATGAAAAGCATGGCAAACATTTATTTATAAAAAAAATTTAAGCTAGATTGGTGAAAACAATTATAGCATTAAATATTTTTACTCTTTCTATCTGTTCTGATTTCTGGATATATCATGTACAATAAAACACGTTATGATCTCAAATACATGTATACTACTGTGTCCAAAAGTAAGACCAGTTTTCAATTTAAATTTCCCGGTCATATGGTATTTCAATTTTTTTTTTTTTAGGTTGCTGACACTGTATTTGACATCTGTGTGAAAATTTACGTCAAAATATTCATTAGTGTTCGAGTTACGCTTGGTTTTGTGAGATGCTAAAACTGATTCCGGAAATTTCCTGATTTTAGAAATGTCCGAATTAATTAAGCAAGAACTTGAGTGGAATTTTGTTTGCAGAAACATATAGAATGTTGCAGAAGGTATTCGGTGAGAGCATTCCTATATAGGAAAAAGAAATGTTTAGAAGTGGTATAAACAGTTCAAAGAAGGCAGAGAACGCGTTGAAGACGAAGAGCCCTGTGGTCGACCACCAACCTCAACCGACGAAGATCACGTTTGGTTGGTTTGGTTTGCCGATCTATTGTCGATCAGGCTAATTAGACCGGGAACTACAGTTTAGCGTGGATTCGAACCTCTAACAAACATCCATCTTCCAGTATTTGAACTTGGAGCCTGTGATACCAAAGGCAGAGCGCTAGCCAATGGCCATCAGGCCACCGAAAGGAATGAGGAGGAAGATGCTTTCCCAAATATATTTCTTCCTTTTCAGAATCGAGAAGAAGAATCCGGAGAAGGATATCTCCTCATATGTAATATTTCCATTCGAATCGAGAAGAAGGAATGAGGAGGTGGATGCCTCCCCCAGATGTAATATTTCCATTTGAATCGAGAAGAAGGAATGCGGAAAAGCATGCCTCCTTAAATGTATTCCCTCCTCTTTAGAATAAACATTCCAGATGTCACCCTTGAGGGAAAATGACAAATTACGATGTTACCAGAGATCACAGTTGACACACGGAAAGAGTCGAAGTCAACAAAGTTCGTGGGTTTATGGGCCAACACCTTAGAAGTATGAATGCCTGAATATCTCACAAAATTAAGTTTAAGAAGTGTGTTCGTGACAATCAGTTTATTAATCCCTTAACGAATTATCAGAGTATATTAATAACTTACATTACTTTTACATTATTAGTAACTTATTTTTCGGAGCCGCACATACTTAAATTAAAACGAAAATTTATTTTTAATCCCAGACTAAAATGAGTATTTTGAGCTACCTTGTATTATTCTAAAACAAATGAAAGTTCACTCAGGGATTGCATACATCTAGCAACAGTTATTCTGCCGACATTTAATGATACTTTACAGACATTTATCTATGTGTCTTTCAGTACCCGAAAGTTTGGTGAGGAGCTGAGTTCGATTCATTGTTTATTACAGCTTAAATTTAGTGTTATTTGTTTCAAAATTAGGAAAAGGAAGACATTTTTAGAGGTATATTAGTATATCATATTTAGATCGAAAACAATGGTGATGAATCAGACGATTGTTCCGATTGTTCTAATGATTGTTCCAATGTGCTGTCTGAACTGCTAAATTTATAACTTGAATTTCTTTAATAAGATATTTACAATAAGTTTTATCACGTTTTATTTTATAACTGTTTTTTTTTTTTTTTTTTTTTTTTTGTTCTAATGCAACTGGCGAACACTTAGACAACTTGGTCTTGGATGCCTTAAGGCAAGCGCTGCACAAACGTACTCACTTTGCATTACCCAGGGGGCGCGTTAACTTGAAGATAAGCCACGGGCGCGGAGTAACAATGCCCCCCGCAACTCTCTACGATCCTATTAGGACCTACTGTTTAAAGTGGATTCGAACCACTACAAACATCCATGGCATCGCCGGGACTCGAACCCGAAATCTGTGGTACCGAGCGCCAGAGCGCTAGCAACTCGGCCATTCAGGCCCTTATTATTTATAACTGTAACAATGTATATTTTCGATTTCAGGGAAAAAGTTGTTCTGAAGCACAACTGTATCCGACCGAGAGAAAAAAAAAATGATACTTTAAAAATAAAAAATATTGGCAGTATTTAAAAGCTGGAAATAAAACTCAAGTATCCTTTGCATTTTTATTAAACATTATTCGATACAAGTTGAAGTTTTGTAAGTTTTTAATTAATCCTTCTGGGCTTCAGATCGAGCTCGTTTGTAAACATTTGTTGAGACCACGCATGCATGCTTTTATATTCCTCCTCGGAGACTTTGGTATTAAAAATATTGCGATACTTTTCAGAACTCTTCCTAAATCCCCCCATTAGAAGGTTATTAAATATTCAGCATTTTAAGACACTTTACCGGGTACTGATATTAATTTATTAGGAGAGACTTTAATCAAATTTTGAAGAACAATTTACAGAATACCGTGCATCCCATTTACGCAGGTATTTAGGTAAATTAAAATTTTATTCATTGAACTGTAAGCTTGAGTATTAAAACTAGTTTTTGTTAATATCAATTTGCTAAATTATTATTATTTAATTACCGATCACTGGGATGGTATTAGAGGGAAAGTTATTTTAATCATAGACTTTCTGATAAACATTCCGATAAAAAAAAATTTAAGTATGAAAAATATCAATTTCTTCTAAAAGAATTAGATTTCCTTTATAAAAGTAATACCCAGAGCGCTGCCGCTATTTCATATGTCCATTCCACTTAAAAATACAATTCGCAATTTTTTGAAAGAATTTTAGGTTTGACGAAATATTAAACAGGGATCATGAAGTTTGTTTAATTTAATAACTAAGTAAACATTTAAAAATTTAAAAAAAATAATTTACCTTGCATATCCTTTAAATTATATACTTTGCCAATAACGTATTCTACAAGATACAGGATCCTTATCTACATATATTTTTTTTTTTATTTCTATGATATTTATGTCAAAACCATTGCTCTAATCAAAGTAACCATTGCTAAATAATACATTAAAATACGCAAACCGATTAATACATATTTGTAAACAAACATTTTTAGGGATGAATATCACATAAATTGATAAATAAAATCACCTGAATAATCACTTTTGCGCTGAGTTACGGTAAAAACAGAATCAAATATAAAATCACTTAATAAATTAATCTAATATCACGCATCAATTTCATTATTTCCTTTTTTATGTAATTAATTGAAATATACATGTGTCAGATAATTTTGGATTTTTGTGAGGTCAACGACCATGTGTGAGGTTATGTAGCACACGGTTATATTATTGTGAGGTTATGCAACACACGCCTATATGATTGTGAGATTGTGTAGCACATGGTTATATTATTGTGAGGTTGTGCGATCCATGGCCATTTGAGAGGCTGTGCGGCACACGACCATGTTATTGTGAGGTTGTACTGTCTACGGCCATTTGGGAGGTTGTGCAGCACACGGAAATGTTATTGTGAGGTTATGCGACGCACAGCCAAGTTTCAGGGAGGTTTTGTGGCCTCTTACAAGTGTATTCATCCCTGATTTATAGCATGTTTCTTATATGATAAATATAATTTTTAAATTTTCTAGAACATCATCATCCTAGAAATAAAATTATTTTTATAATTTAATTTCAGCTTTAAATGAAATTTTTATTTTTCACTAATATATATTTGATGATAAATAATTTCAATAAATAAAATTTGCTTAATTCTTTACTTATCGCGAGTAAGATCTAAAATAGGATTTAAAAAAAAAAAAAAAATATCTTATTAAAAAAATGTTTTCTAAAATTTTTATGTCTATTCGAATAAATTGTGTTTACATATAGCATTACGTAATAAAAGCATAAAAATAAAGTGTTTATAAAGACAGAAGAATAAAACAAATTTCTTCATAAAAGAAATCGAAATTCAAAATTATTAAGTTTTTATCAGACAGCTCTAGGAAAACGACACAAACAATAAATGATTCGGAATTATTACAAGTTTTTACCATCTTCTGAAACCTAGCTTAATGGGTAAGATTTTCAAAACAGGAAATTAAAATGACTTTTTTTCGAAGCCAATTTTTGCGATTCCAAATGCTTAAGTATACTTTCGAAGTATTAAAAAATGTGTTGAGTCACCAGAAAGGAAATGTCAAACGTTTCTGGTTAGTCAAAGGAAACGGAGTTTCATTCGTCCAGGAAGACATAATTTCAATGTCTCTGAAACGAATAAAATCCCTGATTTCATTGATTCCATAAATTCAGCACTTTTTACTCACTTTTTTATTAGATGAATTTCGCTTTTCAGTAAAATAAAGTAAAAAAAACTCGAATGGCTAAAAAGGACTAAAATATGATTAATTTTAGCCATTTTATTTAAACGGGTGTAAGCATTATAGTTTTTGTGAGTTTTTAATTAATTTTTTCAATTTTTTTTTTTTTAATGACTGTTTGTTTAGTAACATTTGTTACGGATAGGGTAGCTTTGTAATCCTGATTTCATCGATTCAAAAAATTCAGCACTTTTAGTCCTTTTTTTTTTTACGGAAAAGCGAAATTAATAAAATAAAGTAAAAATTCGAATGTCAATCCTATTTTAGCCATTCCTTTGAAAACAAGTGTTGGCATGTATTAATTCATTATAGTTTTGGGAGTTTATTTAATTAATTTTTCCCTTTTCTTTTCAATGGCTGTTTGGTAACATTTGTTACCAATAGGATGGTTTTGTAATCCTGATTTCATTGATTCGATAAATTCAGCACTTTTTAGACACTTTTTTATTATATGAATTTCGCTTTTCGTAAAACAAAAGTAAAAATTCGAATGTTAATCCTATTTTAGCGATTACTTTGAGAACCAGTGTAGGCATGTATTAATTCTGTAGGTCAGAAAGCCTTCTCGTTCTCATTACAGTGGAGAATGTGAACTCATAGCATCCTTTGGTAGTTCGTTCAAAAGGAAGGTGGCACAATGTGAGCGCAGTGTATCAGGTCCTCATGGAGCCACTTGAACAACGCTGAATCTGCAACATCTCTGCCGTTCAGGCGGCAAATGAATTAGGTCAAAGTATCCAGCATTCCAAAACAACACCGGATTTACAGATTTGCTAAATATCACTGCTCACCAACGCAATTTAAAAATGATAATTGAATTCTTGTGGCTATCTGTATTTTCATAATTTATTCCTTGAAATGAAGATGATGATATATAGCTTACTAAGTAAGGCTAATGATAAGTAACTTTTAAACATTTACTAATTTCGCAAGCTCGGTTATATAATTTATTTATTTATATTTTTATTTATTCATTTATATTTGCACCACTGAAATGATAATGGCACTGTATAAATAAAACAAAAAAAAAACCACATGAAATAGAAAACACAAGACAAAAAATAAAAATGTGATATAAAGCACTATCAGTCATAACAGTGGCTCTGAAAGGATCACCCTAGAGGACTTCCAGGTGCACCTTGTGGTATTCCAGAGAAATGTGTGTCCAGATATAAAAAATAGATATAGTTACCCTTTTTTTCTTGTTTTCCCTTTCAAAAAGAACTTTCATTATAAACAAAATATTATATATATTTCATTGCTATTTTTTTCTTCTTTTATTCCCGTAAAAAATATAGTAATGTACAGTTTTAGTGAATATGTTTTAATTAAGATTAGTTAAATACTAATATTGGTTTAACAAAATTGAATTTTTAAATTGACTAAAGTAAAAAGAATTAATTCTTGTGTAGACGTCCATTTGCAATTTCTTTTAAATAAGTATAAAGAAAATTACATCTTAAGACATTTATTATGTTTTTAATCCTTTTCTAATATCAAAATATTTTATAAATTTCTTCTTAATGCTCGTCTCACGATTTTCCAAAATGACGATCGTTTAAAAAATGAACTATTTAGAAAAATATTGTACAATTTATAACATTTTTTTGAACATCGACAGATCTCCAGTTCCTCTAATACAGTGGTTCTTAAAATGTGCTCCCTAGAAGAGTCTTAGCTGCGCCCTGTGGTATTCAAATAAATATAAGTCCAGAAATAAAAATAAATATCGTTACTCATTTTCTTGATTTCCCATTTAAAGAGAATTTGCATTATAAACAACTAATCTTTCAGATTGCCACTTTTATGTAAATAAAAGAAGAAATATAACAAACAACGACAATGTCAACATTGTCGACAGTTTGTTTAGAGATTAAATAGTTCCGATACTAAAAAGTGCTTTTTACGCATCGTTAAGATCACTAAACAGTCTTAAAATGGAATTGAAAGAAATTGCAAGTGTTTATGTACTTTTATGAGACTAAAACGCAATTAAAGAAGAAAAATGATCTTAAGTACATCCGATATTGAATGAAATTACTTATTATTGGCCCATTTTACAAATTGTTTGACAATTTTAAAAATAACCCAGAAATATTTTAATTTCTTTCCGAATGAGTAAACAGAGCTTTTATAATCAGTTGATACAATTTGGACCACCACCTTGGACTTTTTAAAAATGTTTATCGAAACATTCTTTCATCTATAATGGTATTTTTATTTTGTTCAGTTTCACTAATGAAAAATTCTACTTTCATCCACATTAAACTTACAATACAAAAAGTGGGAAGGAAAACGGTGCAATTTTCGTTCGTTGCAAACAAGTATTGTTTGAAAGAGGTTAACATGGAACGTTAAAAATCGAATTTAAGAGCACAGTAGATGTTCAAATAGGGAAAAATTTGTCAAAAAAATTGTTTTTGCTTAAAAATTTTGAAACATATGTGCATCCTTTGAAATGAAAAAAAAAATTTTAACTCTGTAACAATACTTTTTTTCGGGAAGTTATTAGAAATTATACTGAGACGTAATAATCTCTGCCACCAAATATTAAGTAGCAGATGATAACCTTGACTCTTCCAGAACCTAACCGAATTTGTGGCCCACTTGTATATTCCATGTAGATGAGATTTGTGGAATAAACCTCATGCAATCAGTATTGTTATTTTTAATATCATTAAATGGCAACGTACTTTTAACTCTGTTTTTCGTAAACATTCTTTTATTTGCATTTTCCGTGTAAACTTTGCGCATAAACATTTATTGTATTTGCAATTATTCACAAAAACTGTCCTTTTCAGAGATAATATTACATTTCTTACCGTACATCATGTATAATGAGACTCAGGAAATTAGCGAATGTCTCTGCGGTCTTCACAGGTCGAAACAACTACAGATTGCATATGAACTATACCATGAGTTATTCTATCATGATTGGGGATAGACCACGAGCTGAGAAATGCCTACTCTAATGAGAAGATAGGGAAGCTGACCCCCCCCACGAATGTCTCTGTGGTCTTCACAGGTCGAAACAACTACAGATTGAATATGAACTATACCATGAGTTATTCTATCATGATTGGGGATAGACCACGAGCTGAGAAATGCCTACTCTAATGAGAAGTGAGGGAAGCTGACCCCCGCCCCCCCCACACACACACACCTCTTGATGGATTGTCTTAAAAGGATATTTTTGGTGAAGAAAGAGAAGAGTTCTACGACTCTAATATATTAATTTATATAATTTTACATCTTTTATCTGTTATCTTTGTGTTGATTACTTAGATTTAAACCATATTTCAAATATGAATACAATTAGCAGAAAATATCAAATATTGACTTGCTATTCCTCAAAATTGGTGAGAGAATAGGAATAATTCTCAAGCCACAATTCTTCTTCAAATACTAGACTACCTTGAATCAAGAAATACTCTTTGAAGCAGAAAATTCTTCTCTTCAAAAACTAGCAAGGAAGAGGAAGATATGATAGTATAATGGAAGTCAATACAGCACTGAAAATTTTTTTCCCATAGTTATGGATATCCATGCTACGGATAAAAAAGGTCTTCTTCGTGTCTGTACAAAATATCAGAAAGTCAAGTTATGTGCTCATGAGCAATGATGAGCCAATTTATTTGGTAATTTAAAAAATGATGTTTGCAATTCCCCTTACTATTGTTTGTCAGAATTCATTTGGATATTCTACTAAAATTCAATCCTAATGCGAGAACTGGAGTAACCGTTACAAGCCCTCGCATATCAGATTCAAATTTGTTTTAACAAGGACAAAAATTAGACGCTTTTAAAAAGATATAAAATTCAATACAGCACTAAAGTTTTTTCCATGGTTATGGGCATCCGTGCTACGGATAAAAAAAATTTTTCTTCGAGTCTGTACAAGATATCAGAAGTTGGGCAAAATCTTAAAAGCGAGATTCTTGACATTGCTGAAAACATTGTTCGTCAGAAAAATAAAGAATTAGATCATGCTCCACATGACCGAGAGATATTTTATCATATGCGAGTTCATATGCTACATGAAAAAACGGGACATATTTCTTTGTATGATATAGGTGCAGTGATGGATGGTAATTACTATTGAAATCATGTCCAACTATTTCCCAGAATGTACAAATATACTCTCAATGGTTTCAGTTGTATGATCGCGCTTAAGTTAATTTTAATCTGGGTTTAATTTAATGTTTGAAAATATAACTACGTTAAATATATCAATACATATTGCATAATCTCGTGACAATAGAAGAAAATCAGGCAATAAACGTCTTAAGACAGAAAAAAAAAACCAAAACAGAAAAAAAATATAAAATTTTGTAGATTTCGAAAAAAAGAGAAAGGGAACAATCAAAAGGAACAAAATATGCTTCAGAGCAATTTAAAGTCAACTTTTACATTATGGATAATTGATGTAATGCAATGCTCGATTTACTTGTTATATGCAAAATCATATTTTTATTTTATATAATTCACTTTGATCAATTTAATTTTTACTCAAATTGTATAAATATATATTATTTTTAAATAATATTTAAATTTTGAAATATTTTGTGTTGTTTTGCACAAATTAAATCTGTATTTGCTTTTTCTCAAAATGACATTTTTATACTTGTTTCTATTTTAAACCGTTCCTTGTGTCAGTATAATTGTCAAAGTGCCTTGTAATTTGTTGCTTATGTCTCGGTCTATATTAGACTTACTATACCGTCTTCAAGAAGAGGGCCACTTTCAGGTTTCATGTGAACAGTTTAATTTTTATTTACAAATAGTGTGTATATATATATATATATATATATAAAAGCTCTATTTACAAAAAAATGTAAATTAAGGATATAAATTAGATACACAAGTGCAGTTCACTCCAAGTTCGTAGAATTTCAGAGTTCTCGAATCTACGACGAATCTAAACACCTGGTTTGCGGCAGACCTTACAAAATAGCAAACCACAAGGGGCTCACTTTGAAAACAGGCGGAAACTCCGCCTCCACCAAAATAAAAAAAATTTTTTTTTTCTTCAATTAAAATCCCTCCTAAATTGACATTTCCTTCCCTAAAACATCACTCTTTTTAATCCATCCGATGTGGCCGCTTGTTGATTTTCCACACAATCGGTGGTTGGACTATATAATAGTCAATTAAATAATCACTGGTATACGCGAATATGTACGTTCTATTCCCACTGAACCTTTGGTATCACAGGCTTCAGATTCTTATCCTGGAAGTGCCGTGGTTGTCTTTTAGTAATTCAGAATCTACTTTAAACTTCAGGTCCTGGCATAATTAGCCCTCATGTGCAGAAAAATAACCATAGAGCGACAAACCAAACCAATCTACACCCACGGTACAACACTAAAACAATTTCGTCACCCTGGAACAGTGGTTTTGAAAGGGTGCGCTCAAGAAGTCTTTCAGTGCACCCTGTGGTATTCCAAAGAAATATGTGCTTAGATATAAATATAGTTACTTTTTTTTTTAGTTCCAGTTTTCTCATTCACAAACAATTCATTACAAACAACTAACCTTTTTTGGATGTTATTTTTTTCAATTTTATTCACATAAAAATTCGCCAAACAGCAATAAGGAGCCAAAGAATGTTTCCGAGAAACTAGAGCGGTAATTTCCATAGCTAGCTACTAGGAGGGATTTATGGGATTTGGGGATCCCATCTATGGAATTTTTAATATTAAAAAATTTCCATTGAAACCTCTTAAACCCTGCCTTCTGTAACTAGTAGTCTGTAAAGTTCACAATCTGGATATAAAACTGTTAGGCGTTAGAAGATTGTGTTAAAACTGTTAGCCTTAGAAATTTGTTTATAGTGCTCCTACAATTATTTGTAGATTTTTAAATGCATCTTGACTTCAAAAAAGCTTGAGAACCACTGACCTAAAAATAGAACATGTTGCATCTGCATAGTTGCCTCAATTAAATAACCGCCAATGCGTGACTCTACATTGAAAAAGATTTGTTTAATTTTTGTTACTAAACAGTTTCTCCACAAAATTCATCAATACATGGAAAAGTTTAGCCGGCGCCATCAAAAGGAGAATAAACAGAAACATCATTTGAAAAATAAAGTAAACAGTAGCCACTGTGACAAAGTTGAAAAACGTGAAATATATGCACACATCGATAAATGACTGTATAAACAGTTCAAACGAGAAAAATATTATAAATTCACAACTACCAAATCAATATTTATTCGCCATATCGTATGCAAATAGTTTGTTAAAATTAGAATACAACCTGAAGGTCAGAAAACATTTTTAAAAACATTTACTTACAGAAATTTCGTGGTTTGCAATTTTAAAAGTTATTTTTCTCTTTTTTGAACTGGAAAAACGCAAGAACACGGTTAAAGCAATATAATATTCATAATTATTTATACAACGGCATACATCAAAGTTATTAGAAAATCTCCGTTTAACGAAACAAAATGTGATAGAAAGATATCGATTAATAATAAAGTTAATAAATAATATTCTGCTGAAGAAACTTTTTAAGCTCTTTCCAAGTTTCAATATTTTTGGTAAATATATAAATGATTTTTATAATCAACGAAAGAGAGAAACTCTAACCCAGTTACATTTATAGAAAAAAAAAAATTGGATCTTGCAAACTGATTGAAGAGAAAGTAACTTTTACATTTGGAGCACACTGTTTTTCGGCTCTGTAATGGCCTGGGTATGAACAGAACCTGCTCAGCTGGCATGGGCTAAATAGATTACTTATTTAATTTTATTTGTAAATTTTAATGGGAATGTAAATAAATTAGAATTAAAAAACAAATTGGTGCTACAACAAACTTAATGGGTATGCAATGTGAATTTAACGGGAATGCAATGTACAATGTAAATGAGAATGCAAATAAATTAGAATTAAAAAACTAATTGGTGTTACAACAAACTTAATGGATATGATATGTAAATTTAATGAGAATGCAATGTAATGTACATTTTAATGAGAATGCAAGTAAATTAGAATTAAAAAACAAATTGGTGTTAGAACAAAAACATGATATCCCTATAAATACAAGATATGCCTGTTAAATAACTGTCCAAAATATATTAAAGGTCGTCTCTCGGCCTATTTGCAACTAACTTGCAGGAGGGATAAAGTGCGATTCTGCTAATGGCGTCCGTTGAAGTCACTATTATGAGAAATGACGAAAAATCCGATGGCGTTGTGACAACGTGTAAAGCATCTCTCATCGATAGTCAAATTTTCTGGCGGGAGTATCTCGGTTTTTCTCCTCCAATACATCTATTTTTTTTTGGCGGGGAGGGGGGTTAACCTCAGAATTCCTCCTGGCAAGCATTGTCCTCTCCTTTTTGCCTGGCGGCCTGTTCCCTTATTAGTCGATAGGCAAAAAAGGGAAGTCGCCTTATTAGCCTGTCCCCCTGTCCCCTTATTACCGAATATTGTCGTTTGCTCATGGCATATACTAATGCTCAGATTATACATATCAGTGGTATCTAGGTATGCATCCATTTTTTTATAAGACCAACTTGATATACATAATGTTTGTATACCAAATAACATTTTTCGTGTCCAATCTTTGTTTGGAATGCGTTAAAATCTTTGCCAAATATAGATGGATGTCAAATAGTTAGCATAGATATGTAAAACAATTAGCAGTAATAGCATTTTCTGGAACACAGCCCAAACAAAAAGCACAGGTAGGAAAATAATAATTGAATAATTGAGGAAGAACATAAATCCTAATGTTTAAATTACTTTATGGAAGAACAATAACAAAACAAATTTTTCATGACAACTAATTAATCATTTTTGCTTTTATTTTTATGGGAAAAATTCGTTTGTTTGAACAAAAAAGTGCACATCCAAATAAATCTGCAACAAAAAAAATTTCATCTTCAAATCAAATGACAGAAATTTGCTTCAGATGTGATCAAAATGCAATTCATTGCAATGGTTTTTAAACTAAGGATAAACCGTACCAGGGAAAAACACTATAAATTATTAGATGCTTTACATTTATTTACATTGTTATATTTCTGAACTGCTGGCCGTTTTTATCAAAACATTTAGCGTCCATCTAGGGAACATGTAGAAGGTCAAAGAAAGTTCTTCCATTGAATAATTGAGGAAGAACATAAAAGGACATAAATCCTTGAGGTAGAACATAAAAGGGTCAGAACTGCAAGATGCCATTCTTAAGGATGTACCCAAACATTAACGTTAAAATTTGCTACATTCCCTCACCACAAATTAACGTTGTTTGAGGAATGACGTGATCAAAATCGTCATCCGTCACGTGTGATCACCGTTCTAGTGAACAAAATATTCGGCACTCGAATAAAAACAATTTCTAACATTAGTGGCCGAACTGCTTTTGATAATAAAGGAAGAGGAAGGATGAAAGGAAGGAAGCATTAGTAAAGCATTTGAATTTATTAAATATAGTTTTATACCCAACATGAACACATAGCTTTAAAAGTGTTTTAAATCAGCTAATTTAGGAAACTTGTTATGTGAACTAGTTATCCTGTAACTTGCTTCTTTTCTGACTTTTATGACGTAATGAATTTTCCAAAAGTATATATAAAAACGTATATACTAGTAGATTTTATTACTTAAATTTTAATTTACATTAGTCATCTATATTCATTAATGCTCAATAGTTCGGGTAGTTATTTTATTAAAATTGAAAATGAATAAAATAAAAAAACCACGAAGATGATTTTTTCCGAATAAGAAAAATATGCTGATAAGCCATCAAATACACAAACTCAAAATACTAAATTACTATTGTAACCGCGCTCCCTCCTACTCACTGCAAGAGCGCCTTCTACTATGACGTTCGGAAGAAATGATCAGTAGGCATCGAGACTCTCCCCGAGAGGAAGTACGGCTCAAACGGCGCTGCTGTTAGATACAATCTCTCATCCCGAAAAGAAATAAGAGGATTTTCAGCTTAGAAGTGGAATCCTTCGAAAATGTATATGTCTTAGTGTTATATGCTGTGTGTTAAATATTGTTTGTAGCTAATTGTAGTGTTTATGTGGCATTTGTACGATTTAAAATAAAGTTGTGTGTTCTCAAACCTGTGTATCAGCCCAACCACACCCAGATCCAGCTGCACAAACAAACCGAAAACACTACAATGCTATTACTAAAATTAGTCCCATTTTTTTAAAATTCAGTTTTATTTCATCATAAATTTCAAACACATTGACATCTTTAAAAAGCCGTCTACTCTGTCTAGTTCGTGGTAATATTGTACAAAAATATATATATCCTTAACTTAGATTATTAGTGACTTAATTCCTCAGTCTTTTTTGTTTTGTTTATATAAAGGATGATTGAAAGAATAAACTTAAGCTTACAAATTCACGTAAATTCTGATCTAGACTAAACATTTCTCACTAATTGAAAAAGCGCAGTTGTAGTTGTTTCGTACAAGTAACGATTAGTGTCACTGTAAATATAAATAGAGAGTTTTTTCATACTTTTACAGTGAAGTTAACAACTCAAGTTAAATTTGATTGCTTGACATGCTTAGTTAAATAAACGATAGTACAGTGAGGAAAATATTTAAAATGTAACATTAGCGATCTGTTAACGGTATGAAGAATTCCTAATTAATGTAATTAGAATGAAAGTCAGTTCTACAATTTTAAATTAAAAACTAAAAAAATTTCCTCCAATTATTGAATATGTTACATCTACAAATGAAAAAAATATATATATTTGGATAACTTGAAAATATGAAGAAAAAAAAAATTATACGAAAACTGTAAAAGTATTTCCTTCGAATATTGAATATATTTCATCTACAAATGAAAAAAATATTTGGATAATATAAATATAAATAAAAAAAAAAAAAATAAAATTGTACGGAAACTCTAATAGTATTTCCTTCGATTTTGAATATGAAATATTCTCCAAAATATATGACATATATCAAACATTTATATGACATATATCATCATAGCTGTATAAATGATATTCACTAATGTTTTTTTTAGTACAAATACTCATAAATATTTTCATGCATTGCATATAAATCTTTTACTTCAGTATATATTTTTTTAAGAATAATTGAAGAAACCAGCTTTTATTACAGAATCTACACAGCATTGTTTTGTTTCAATATCAACTAATAAATTAAACTTAGTAATTCTGCTAATTAATTCAGAGAATAATAATTATTCGGTAGTTTTAAGAACAGTTATTCATTTAGTAAATTCTGAAGAAAAGTATCTTTAATATATTAATATATATTATATATTCAATATATTAATATAATATTATATATTAGTGATATATCGAAAATATTTTTTTTTTTTTTTTTTTTTTTTATTTCCAATGGCAGATTATGAACAGTTACAGCAAAAAAAGAACAACGAAAAAAAAAAAAAAAACATACAACAACAACAAATACAACAAAACATGCTGTAACAGAGTTCATTAATCTAACAATAATGCCAAGTTGCAGATCTTTTAGCCACTAAAAAGTGTTACCAGGTGCACCAAGGCGAAGGTAGATCTTCTGCGCACCCTATTGAAAATATAACAATTATTATTCTTATGCTTATTTATTGTTATGTTATTACGTTATTATGCTTACTTAAAAATTTTACGCAAGAATGACAAGGTATTTTTTAATTAAAATTAAAAATTCCTAAAAAGAACTAATTAATTTTGTAAAGAAATTTTTTTATGTTTAAAATTGATGTATTTTTGAGAAAAAAAAAAATGGATAAGGGTTTTTAATTATTTTTCAATACTGGCTAAGAGTTGTTTGAGTTGCACGTACTGTTTTCTTTACAATGTATAAACCTCGTAAACTCGAAACACCTTTCTAAAAAGATAATGCAATTCACTGCGGATTATCAAGAATAATAAAATCCTTCCTATCACTTCTCCGTGGTATTACTCATTCGATAACATTATTGCCCCTAGATACTGCAGGGTTATAAAAAAAAAAAAAAAAGTAAACTTCTTTAGCGAATAAATACACTACATTTATCTGACAAACAGGATTATGAATTTTTTTTTTTTTTCCCTCATTTTAACAATACCGTTTGTCAAAAATAATGAGAATTATAAAAGTAGTGGATTACTGTCTTAAATGAAGACAGTAATCCAGTATGATTATTCATTTCCAATCATTCATAGATAATGATTGGAAATTGAGGTGTAATTAACTTCGTGCAGAAGTTTTAATGTTCATATCGTTGCAAATAAATTATGTTATTTATTTCTCTCGATTTTATATTGACAGTGTATTCACTTACTTAGTGATAATGTAGGATTCTAACTACATTATAATTTATATAGTATCACTTTTCCGTGGCATTACTCTTTCGATAACATTATGGTGTACCTATATACTGCAGGGTTATCAAATGAAAACAAGTAATATAAAAAAAAAAAAATTAAGTCAATTTCTATTTTTTTTTTCACTGTATTGCAGAAAGTCCTTTATAAATAATTTTTTATTCATTTTTTAAGTTAGAAAAAATTCTCTCTCTCTCACTAATTTATTCACATGTCTCATTTTAAATTTTGTTCCCTCCTTGACTCAGACTAGAACCCGGAATGAAAAAGAATCTGAAAAAGAAATTTTTCCAGCGATCTACACGCTTCGCCACTGACGGTATTTATTCCTAAATGTATATCCTACTAAATATCTTATATAAGAGAAATTTTTTTTTTTCCCATATAAAACTAAAATTAATTAATTAAATTTAATTAATGAATTTATATTTGAAAAAACTGTATTAACATCCTGTGTCATCCACTACAAGTCAAAAAATTATTTGAACTTCAGTGGATGAATAAAAAGTATTTTATTAACGATTGAAAATTTGAAAAAAAAAGATATATAAATATATATATATAGAGAGAGAGAGAGAGTGAACTGATATAGTAGGAATTGAAGAAGTATACTTCTTTAACGAATAAGTACCCTAAATTTATATGACAAACAGGATTCTGAGTTTTTTTAATTTTTAATTTTTAATTTTTTTAAATTTTTTTTATTATTACTATTATTATTATTATTTCCACATTTTAACGATAACGTTTGTCTGAATGATGAGAATCACAAAAGCACTGGATTGGTGTCTTCATTAATATATGAATGATTGGAAACTGAGAAACTGGAGTAATAATTTTGTGCAAAATGTTTTTGTGTTTGTGTTGTAGCAAATAAATTATGTTATTTATTTATTTATTTATCTCGAGTTCATATTAACAGTGTATTCATGTACTTAGTGATAATGCAGGATTCTAACAGGTAATTTTTCGTAACAAAAAATTATTTTACAAAATATACTTTTAAAGCTTAAATGAAGTTTGCAAAATTCTGAATAGACAGTTTGTTTTATTTTATATTTTTACTTTACTGCTATGGAAAGCATAATTCATTGGAAATATTTTTCAGATAAATTAATCTGACGATTTTTAATATGAAATTTAATTTCAATAATAAACTTTTATATTCCCATGTTGCCTAGGGAATTTAATAAATATATTAATTAATAATATTGTTTTCATAATAAAAATATTCACTTTAAAAGCATTGCTATTAGTTTAATTTATTCAGCAAACAAAATCACTTATTAAGAGATTATCGCCTACCGCCGTCCAAAACTATTTTATTTCTCTTTATTTATTTCACGAGAAATTTTAATTTACAGTGAATTATTTATTTGAAAAAGTAACAAGTTATTTTTACGGAATAAAAATAAATAAAACAAAATTAACACAATCCAGAAAAGTCTCTTTACATTCAGAAAAAAAAAAGGATATAGCGAAAACTTAATCCTATTCAATTAGCGACGCGTTTATTTTCTTTTTTAAAAATGGAAAACTTTTGGATTTTCTCAAACAAACTACTAAACAAAAGCACATATTTTTTTTTCATTCTAAATGTACACTGGATAAATTTATTTGCGAAAATTAATGGCAAAAATATTAAATTCTCTATTCAAACTTGATTTTTTTCCTCTTAAAAAATCATACACTTTATTCTTAAAATTTTAAAATAAAATTCAAATTCTTATTTTTAATGCATTTTTTTTTTAAACTAAGTGTTACTTCTTTTCTAAGGCTAGAAAACGTTATAGAGATTTATGCAGATGTTTCAGCAAACACTTTTATTGTTAGTTATGTACTGAGATTAAATATAACGTGTGTGTAAATTCAAATAAACAAAATAATGACAAATATATGAATTTTTGGACTTAATAGTGCCCTCTGGAAAGTACTAAAACCTTTTATTTAAATTGAAGCAGCCATTTAGAGTATTTCTAACAAAAAAAAAAAAAAACTTCATTTCTACTTAGAAATGAGATTTATTTTATACGGCAAGTTTCATAACGAAAAAGTGCATGCTTTTAAAAGTTCAATTAAGTACGTAAGTATACGAAAGGAAATAGGATTATGATTTTTATTTTTTCAGGCTCTTTGGAATTTAGTCATGAAAGCGAGAAAATATTATTTTAGCCTCTCCTGCATTTGCTATATCTCTGACATTTTTGTGATTCATTCTTTCTTTTCCAACAAGAAAAGCTATAAATATTCAATGAGCGCTTGGTTTCTTAGAAGTTCATATATCTTATTTATCATAATTATTATTTAAGTGTATATTAAAAGCTGGAATAAATATGTTGAATGAGTTAGTAAATCAGTAGGGTCAACATGTCAAACTCCTCTAGAAGACAATAGATATAAATGCGTAAGAAAACAAAACACTGCAACAAAATACTTCAATTTACAATAAATTGTACCATGAAGTATTCCACAAGGTTCTTATAGGGAAGGAAGCTTTCACTGAAAATTTTCCTGGATAATCGTCCATATTTATGTAATTTATATCCTACTAAATATCTTATATAAAGAGAATTTTTTTTTTTTCTCCCCTATAAAACTAAAATTAATTAATTAAATTTAATTAATGAATTAATATTTGAAAAAAAATTGTATTAACATCAAGTGTCATCCACTACAAGTTTAAAAAATGTATTTGAACTTGAGTGGAAGAATAAAAGTATTTTATTAACGATTGAAAATTTGAACAAGATATATAAATATATAAATAGGGAGAGTGTAAACTGATATTATGAATTGAAAAAGTATACTTCTTTAGCGAATAAGTACATTAAACTTATCTGACAAACAGGATTCTGAGGGGTTTTTTTTTTCATTTTATTTCCTTATTTTAACGATAACGTTTGTCTGAACGATGATAATCCCAAGGATTGCTATCTGCATTCATCGATGAATGATTGGAATCTGAGGTGGTACTAACTGTGTGCAATAAGTTTTCGTGTTCGTATTGTAGTAAATAAATTACATTATTTATTTATCTCGAGTTTATATTAACAGTATATTCACGTACTTAGTGATAATGTAGGATTCTAACTGATAATTTTTTCGTAAAAAAAAAATTTATTTTACAAAATATCCTTTTAAAACTTAAATGAAGATTGCAAAATTCTGACTAGACAGTTTGTTTTATTTTATATTTTACTTTACTGCTATGGAAAGCATAATTCATTGGAAATAAGTAAGATTTTTAATGTGAAATTTTATTTCATTAATAAACTTTTATATTTCCTCGTTGCCTAGTGAATTTAATAAATATATTAATTAATAACATTGTTTTCTTAATAAAAATATTCGTTTTAAAGGATTGCAATTAGTTTCGTTTTATTTATTAAGCAAACAAAGTCACTTATTACGAGATTATCGCCTACCACCATTCAAAACTATTTTACTTCTTTTTCAAGATATAAAAAGAAAATTTGGACAAGATATATAAAATATATATAGGGAGAGTGTGAACTAATAGTAGGAATTGAAAAAGAAAGACTTCCACTAAGCTGGCCCGATGAGGATGAAGCAAAGTCTATTATTTTAAATTATCCTAGTTATATCAGATAGAAATGCATTATTATAAATTTTAAAAGTTTCCCCTACTGATTTATTTATACTTTTATCACTTTTATTCTTTTAATGGCCGCCACTTAATTTGCTCTTAAACTGATGAGCCAAACTTTATATAGCAAAACAAGCAATTATAAACAAAAATTATTTATTTATTTTTTTGCTGTAACATCACAAGAAATCCCATGGCAGAAATTAAACTCAGAATAAAGACAGAAATACTTTACTTAAAAGGAAAGAAAAAGGCATAATAGTAAAGTGAATAGAACGCATATAGCCTGAAATCAAACAGAATAAACTCCACTAAAAGATTAATATTAGAATAAATGTTTATTTGTCCAAGGTGGAGGACAACAAATTGATGTGTCTTAGTAAAGTATATGATCTCCCTCAACTGCAATGGCTTTTTGTCATCGTCTTTTCATACTCAAAATAACTAACTAACTCCCTGGCACTACAGTCCCTGTTTGACTATGACCGTCTGTTTACTAGCAGATTCCGAAACAGGAGAAGTTTTTCATTTGACGTGGTAGTTGTCAACCTAACACCCTACAGCCATACCATATTAGACCGGGTCCTACAGTTTAAAGTAAATTCCGAACCACTGCAGACATCAGGGCACTGCCGGGACTCGAAACCATAGACATCAGGCCCCCTTTTTATATTCAAAAATTATTATTCAACAGATGTTGAGCTAAAAGGGCTCAATCCTCAATGAGCATCCATTGTAGAGGATATATAAATGGCCTGAAAGAAGTCACCCCAAATCATCCTACACATGTAAATGAATCCCCTAATTTAAATAACGGGAGTCCGCTGCCTAATCCATTTTAGTTATATCTCCACTTTCTAAAAACTCCTCAATAGCACGAGTCAGATGAGACCTGGCGTCATCGTCTATAAAATTGAAGTCCCCATCAATAGCCTGTGATGAAGAATTACTTGCTGACAATAGTCATCATTAGGGGGCTATGCTTCTACCGAAAATTTGGAGCTCAATCCACCCATTCGTCTTAATGATTCCCTAGACGAGCACGCCAGGACCACATACCACTATTAGTCTCTTTTTCCTAATGTTAGAGGGACAAAAACATTTTTCTACCTCTCTGCAAATCAAATGGCATTCACCACTTGTGACACTAAGAACGATTCTTATCTGTAAAGAGGACGGTTCACCATTGATAAGATGCCCATCCTTGATGTTCCTTATACAAGTCTAAGCTGTGCTGCCAATGGACAGCCGTCCATTAGATTCAACACCGGAATAGGCGGAATAGGTCACTTTTATGAAGATGTCTGACATCATCAACCTTTCTTACAGTTGAAGATGCGAGTAATAAAACTTTTCAATATCGTTATACAACACTTTTGTCGATTCGAAAGTCTTGGTCTACGCCCGTCACTCTACACTTCTCCTTAAACTTGCCAATAATTCCTCGTGTAACTTCCTTCTAAACATGTTGAACGTATCTATCCAGGAAAATATTTTTCTCCATAAAAATTAATACGGTTTCTTTGTTGATATTAAGAGATTTAAAAATAACAGAGTTTCAATGTTAAATGAAACTAAAATATCTAGCCATTAATATGGAATGACTGATTAGAATGAAATAATCACAAAGCTATTACTACCACAAAATTTATTTAAACTTATTAAGTAATTTTGTATTCTTTTTCTCCTTTTTTTATTTTAATAACAAAAATGTTTTCCTTATTTAATTTCTTCAACGGATTTTTTTTTTTATAAGAAAATTAAACAATCTATTATTATTTTTTTTACTAATTCTAGTTACTCTGTTACCAGTATTTGGGACTTTTTAACTTTCATTGTTTCTAGGAGTAATAGCGTTAAGATGAAAGAACAGTTTCAAGACATTCTGCAATAACCATTAACCAATTTAAAACCGGTGACTGTTAAATGCTTGTGAATATTTTATTCAAACGTTTGTGAATTAAAATTTCCCTGGATGTATATTTAATGAGAGAATAATAATAATAATGGTTAAATATTTAAATTGAGAAGTGAATTTTAATTGTATTTATCTCAATTCCATGTTAATTTCGAGAATAATTTTGACAATCGAAACCTGTATTGAACATAATAAAGTGAATTCTGCATATTCTTCCGATTAAAATAATTATATTTAACGCAATATTTGTAATAAATTTAACAATTACTTAATACTTCTAAGCTCTTAAAATGTTGCTGAATTAAATTAAAATTACATACCAGAAAAATTAATTAAAATTAAATTTACATACAAGAATCAATTATACATACATATATAACAAAGAATATAGACTTGGCTATTGTTATGATAATCATTTATTTCAATAGGTTTCTGACTAAAGAATTAATAAATTATGTACTGTTTCCAACAATTTGTTCGAATCAATTTGATATAAGCCAATAGCAGACAAGACACGGTGTGCTTACTTTTAAAATCAGCTTTTTTAACCTTTGTAATATAATTGTATATGTTAAGAGAGGATTTAGGAGTGTTTTTCATAAAAAATGAATTAGGATAACTGTATATTTTCCATTAAAAATTTATTATTTGTCTGATCTCAATTAAATCTATAAATAATTATGAAAGTAATTTACGCTCTGAAACAACGCTTTACTTATTTCTATAACACAGCTAGAAATAATAAACAATACAATAGAACATTAAAGAAATGCTTCTCTGAAATCATTTAAATTTTGCAGTATTATAAAACAAGTGATATGTAAAGAAATCACTTGTTCCCTAGTTGCACTAAAAAATTTCAATTAATTAAGGTTTTTTATAAAATTAAATGGAAAGAAATTTGTGCAAGTTATTTTTTATAAAATTAAAATAATCTTGCACAAATTTCTTTTGCATCACATAATGTCTTTTGTAAATGAATATTTCATTATTAATCATCTAAATTATAAGGGGTCCAATTTGTTTTTGTAAGATACTATACGTTTATATTGTAAGTTAAAAATAAATATTGATTAGAAAATAATTGTTTAAAACAAATTTTTTATAATTCTTTTACTTTAACCTCAGTTGTTATTTTCAACTATCCTAAGCATGAAGTTTTTGTCAAATTTGAAATTTCTATCAAATCACCTTTTAATCCTTTCAAAATTGTTGCTAATTTTTTGTAAAGACATTTCTTCACTAACCAATTTAGAGTAACTTATAAGTTTTTATGTCTCCACATATTTTTAGGTTGCTAAAGACAAACTTTTGAAAGCAATTTACTGATTTTTTTTATATTTTACTTCCAAGATTCATAATACAATATTATAATAGGTGTTATTTATTACTATTAATTTTTAATTTTAGTAGTTATTATTTTAAAAATATCATCATTGAAAATTGTTATACAGTCAGTATTGCTTTTCAACTATTTTGGGATTTTTATCAACTAAAAACAAAACTTGTAATCAAAAGCATACATCTACTCTGTCACATTCAAATTGCTGTAACATGATGGACTAATTTTTATAAGAAGATTAATATCTAAATCAAGTTATATTCGTAAAAAGATATTCATTTAAAGAAATTTCACTTTTTAAAAATTAAAAATTCCTTTTCTAATATATAGAAAATATGAATACCTGGTTTAATTGAAATAAAATTCTATTAAACCTTAAAAACAATGAATACTTAGATGATATATATTAATATAAATTATTTCGGCATCATATTCAATCACATATGTGTTGAAAACATGTTAACTAAAAAGAGACAATAAATATAAAAGTACATATTTCTGAATCAATCAGAAGAATTTTTCCAAATTTAAATATCTTTCTGTAATTTTTTAAGTAGTTCGTCAAGCTCTTTAATTTAATATAAATAACGAACGAAATATCAAAGAAAATAAGTCCTAGTTAATTGAGACTAGTAGAAAATTAAGAGTGAATCTGACAAAATGAATCAGAAATTTAATAAGGAAGTTTCTTTAAAGAGTTATTGATTGTTAAGCAGTTTTTTACACAGTGAAAATCAAAATTAATACTAACTAAAATACCCTTAAGAATTTCAATTTATTATGTTTAAACATACTGTTTTCACTGGATTGAATTGAATAAGAAAAATACAATGGTTTTGAATAAGATTGAATAGAATTGAAGAAAATACAGTGGTTTTATGCGCCTTCATACTAGCACATGTTATGAAATCTATATATAATACAAAAATAATGATTAAACTTTTAATTTTGTATTAGTTCATATAGATTTCTTAAATTTACGAAGCAAATGTTAATCTCTAAATTACAAGAAACATAACAACCAGGTTTAATAATCACAGAAATCTATAAAGCCAAAACCAGTTGTGATATTGCAAGACCTTCAACCAAATTCAACGGCCACAGTAATATTAGATTCTGCAAAAAATGTGCAATATAACTGCAGTTTTCTATTAACAAAGATATTTAAAGCATTTATTCAGTATTCTAGTTTATTCAACTACAAACTTCAGTTTCGATTCAAATCGTATTATCTACTCATGCGTTTTGACAACGCTACTATTACGAATTTTAAAAAATCGTGAACTCTTAAAGTTTTTTGTAAAGAGACATGCAATTGTACCATTATTTCAGGGGTTCTGAAACTCTGATCTATTCCTATATGTTACAAATTTCATACCAGAACAACATAACAGGGCATCAGACACCATATCATAATTTAACAAACTTATACCAGACTACGATTCATTATTTCTTTTTCAAAATGAACTTTCGCTAGTACGCATATTTATTAAAATGATGGTTTTAATTTTACATAGCACAATTGATTTCGGAAGTCTTTAAAGCCACTCTATTCTTGATACTTTTTATAATAGTACAGCACATTTTTATAGTTTGTCTTTACAGTTTTAATAAATCATGCAAATTGAAATTTATATTTTTATTGGTGGTTTATTATATTAAAAATCTTAAGCTTAAGAAGGATACAAAAACAAATAAATCATTTTTCAAATTTACGAAAACCTCCTGCATAAACATGCTTTTACCGCTTGCTTTAAAATCAACCATTTTTTCTTTATATCATACTCAGAATACGTTGATTGTCTTGATGTAATTTTTTTTATATTTATATACATGCTTATGACTAAATGGAAAAAAGGAAGTAACGTTCAGATTGTACTTGATTTCTCTGTATAACCTCTTCTATCTTCATTACTATTATGTTTCTATATATAAATATTGGACCAAACTGTTTTTTTTATTGAGGATTTAGTTCCTATTGCCAAGTTCTGTTTACAAATCCCCGTTCAAAATTAAATTATACTTTATTAAAGGGAAATATGTAATTTATTTCCAGAGTGATATAAATAAATAGTGGATGTTTACATGAAACAATGATACATTGAAAATAATGAATTGTCTCTAGTAGGTCATATCAATAAACATATTCTACATAAGAAAAATAAAACAGTAAAACTTTTTAACCTGTTTAAAAGTCATGCTAGAAAGGCACTCTAAAGAAAGACGCAAAAAGCTAAAAAGAAAGAAACAAAAACTTTGGCGTTCTTTGCATTTCAGGTTGTCAGTAGCTACGAGCTTCAAACCAGTGGTGAAAACAAAACTTTCTTTATGCGAGGGCTTCATTTCCAGCAGAAGCACGGTAGTGGGTAAAATAGGATGTAAAAGCTCTCCATATTGCACTATTTCTGCTCCTCTTTGCTTGATACATTTTTGTAGCTCACCAAAGAGCTTAAAGCTTACCACAAAACACTGACAGTAAAGAAAAATTTAACTGAAAGTATATATTATGTTGAATAGAAAGTAACGTAGGATTTAGATAGACAATTTTGAAAGGAAATTAAAACATTTATTGTTGCATACATTTAATCATTAATAGATTCTCCATCACATTTAACCATCTTTTGGGCAACTTTTTGATTTCATCTTTGAAAACTTTTTTTTTGGTTTTTCAGAAAAATACTCATTTTACAGAACTTTCGATGTCCTGTTTATTTCTGAAATTTTTACCATGAAGAACATGCTATAGTATCTAAACAGATAATAATCTGATAGGGCTATGGCCTGGACTATAAGGTGGAGGAGGTAGAATTTCCAATCTTAATTCATTCATTTTATATTGGGTCATTTATGCGGTGTGAGGCTGGTAGTTATTTTATTGAAAAATCACACTACGCCTACTGAGTAATGTAGATCATTTAGTGAGTAAAGTCCACTTTAAATTCTTTAATTGTCGGCAGTAGATATCTGAGAAGATGGTTTGGCTATTCAGAAGCAGTTCAAAATAAATCACCCCTTCCATATCCCACCAATAGCAATACAACTCGTTTTTTAAATGCAATCCTGATTTTGTGGCGGGAATGTTTTCTTTTTGGCTTAATCATTGTTTTTTTTTTGAGTAAAGTTTGCACTTTTATCTCCAGTCACTATGCACTTTAAAAAGGATCCCTTTCATTTCCTGTGACTACTGATGTGTAAGGATTTACTCATTGCTGGAGGGTTTAAGATGTAAGTTTATGTTGAACGTAAACACCTTTCCTATCATTTTTATGTGTTCCACTACTGTTGTTTGTATACAGTGGAGTTTACCAGCTAGTTCTCTACATGTTATAAGGGGTTTCAAATCATATCAATCTGCATTGGTCAACTACTTCTCTGTTTACCTTCAAGACTAACTTCTCGGAAATTTTTAAATCAATGCCAAACTTCATTTTCACTTATAGATTTTTGATACCCGGAAAAAATACCTTGAGTTGCTTCTGCAACATTTTCAAGAAGCCTAAACTCAAAAAGCATGAAATAACAAATATACTTATCATAGACCATCACTTCTCCAAATAAAAAAAATTTAATTTAAGTGTAATATAGTGTAAAATAAAGGGAATGATGTCATGTTAAAAATATTTTAAAATTAATATCAAAATTGAATTTGAGCATGTTATATCGATTTGAATTTAGGTAAGTTAAACTTCCGCTTTACTTTGAGTTCAACCCAATACATTAAGAACGCATGAAAACATTAACTGATATTCCCTTCAAAATTATTGACACTGATAAAACTATTTGATGAGCAGAAAAAGTATTCATCCTTATTTTGAAGCGCACTGCAAATTTTATGACAATTCTTGTAATTACTTTTTTTTATGGATGTTTTCAGAGATGGATTGATTCCATCAAATCAATCAAGTTATTTTTTTTTCAAATTTTCTAGGTAATTTGAAAGATATTCTTGCCAGGTAACCAGTATTTATTCTTCAGATTCCCACCAAAATTAAAAACTGGAATTATTTAACACATTTTTAAATAACATTTCTTATTTCCAAAATGAATTCTGCAACAAATTTAAAAAAAAATTATTGATTCTAATTATCCTCTGATGTATACTTTTAAAATTGAAGAACAACTATCAACCACCATAGAAGTGAGACGACTACACTATTAGAATTTTTATGTTAATTTATAGTTATGCTGTCTGATTCCGCAGGATTCTTGTTTAAATTCTCTGGTGTTTATTGCAATTAATACTTTCAAAAATGAGGAAACTGTATGTTTATTATGACAGCATATGAATGCTCCTCGCATTGGTAATCAGAAGCCAAGAAGGAATTTTCTGGGTTGTTCTGCTTTAGGACGCGGAAATGTGAGGTAGTTATTTCTGAAAACCTCCCTGCAACCAAATTCTTCCCATCAAGGCTAGCTGCTATGATGTACGTGGCACACATAAGTGGAATTCCAGACTCTATTTTGTATACACAAAGTGGAATTCCATACTCACTTTTGTATACACAAAGTGGAATTCCAGACTCACTTTTGTATATACAAAGTGGAATTCCTCCCTTTGTATACACAAAGTGGAATTCCAGACTCTTTGTATACACAAAGTGGAATTCCAGACTCCCTTTGTATACACAAAGTGGAATTCCAGACTCCATTTTGTATACACAAAGTGGAATTCCAGACTCCTTTTGTATAACAAAGTGGAATTCCAGACTCATTTTTGTATACCCACAAAAGTTGAATTTCTAAAATCAATCTCTATAAAAGTAATTTGACTCACACACACTTTTTAAATTCAATAACTCGAATAATAAGTGAATTCGTGTTACGAACTTCAATTATCTGATGAAATAATTTTTGAATTTTATTCATGTTCTGATTTTTTCCAATTTCTTTCAACACTTATGAAGACTCCATAAAAATTTCAATAAATAAATAGGAAATTAAGTGTTAAGGAGTCGTAGAAGTCACATAGACACATGCGTATTAATTATGTTAATTCAAACAAGTTATATACACGAAACTGTGCAGCAAATCCATGATTTGATTCAGTATGTATCCTTTTGGATTCCTAGCATGAATCTGTGCATAATAAAAATTGATACATGTAGTTCCATTCGGATTTACTTTTGATTTATAAGAAATTCTACAATAATTTATATGCATAATCAAAAATGAATACAATGTTAAAAAAAAATTACTAAGAAATCAAATTTAATATATTTTTTTATTCAAGGGGGATTGACTTGAGGTTCGATATTTATTTTGAATTTCCAAATTTTGGAATATTTTTGCCTTTCTGAATTTTCCTGAATTTCCTTTCGTGTTTAAATTACTTACCTAATTTATAAGAAAAAAAAAGATAAAAACGTTTAAAACTAATCTCACCGAAAACTTTACTCTTACATAAAATCTTCTCTTATTCTTATAAAAATTCAAATATAAAAGGGTTTTCGTTTCGTAGCTTTTATTAATTTCAAAAGTAAAAAGATGAGCCCTTTTTGCATGCACTTTTTTTCAATTTTTGAAAGCAGAATAGATAAATTTTTGTTTATTTCAATTTTTCTTTATTCAAAAAAGCATCATATCTACACCGAAAGAACTACACAGCTATCGGCTCCCAATCATTATGCGTATTTCACTTAAAAGCTTAAGATTTAGCGACTAAAATCAATATTGGGTTTTCTACAACACTTTATTTCCTTCAATATTTACGTTGTATCGTCTTGTTATTAAATTTTACTTTTATGTTTATACGAAGCATTGTTCTATTATTTCTAAGGGTATTTTATTCTTTTAAATTAAGGGTTCCTAAACTTATTTGATTGCTAACCCTCTTAATAGATTTTGGTTTTAATTGTCTCCCTCTATTTTATTATTATATAATTATAACTTAGCAAGCAATGGACTTATGTGTATAGGTATTAACTCTAATTTTTGTCCTTGTATTAATTTTGATACAGGGCTTATTGTATGTATAATGCAACATACTATGTAAATTCGTTTAGTGTCTAAACATATTTTTGTTGTTTTTCACGTTCTTCTTAATATTTCATATTTGAAAGAATAGATAAATATTATGTCATCATCATCAGTAGCGCAACAGCCCCATGGTTAAAATTTTTCTTATTTTATCGAGGAATTTGCGCTTAATTCATTTTGATTGTAAATTATAAGGAATGTGGTTTGTTTACTTAAAAATGGATGTTAGTATGGAATAATTGGTAATGCAATTTCCATTTATGCTCGTATTTAGATGATTAAAAGGATATTTACATAGAATTGGATAAGTTACAAAAAATATTTATAACTTCCTATCCACCCTTTAAGTAAATAATTCCAGTAAGTTTGTACTGGTGCTTTAGTTCAAAAAATTTCAGTTAGAATTTTTGAGATAGTTCAATATTACATTTTAAAGATACATGATTGTATCCCAAAAAAATCTTGTTATAAACGAATGTTTAGTAATATTAAAAATAACTGAACTGAATTCCCTCCTTTGTGAATAATAATTGTATTGTGTCTCATAAAGCATATTTTTTTAGAAATTTTTAGAGAAACCAAAAAGATTAGTTAGATATATTCTTCATATATTCCAATATTCATTGGCACAACAGCCCCATAGTGTACCAAGGCCTCCTGGCAGATTTAGAAACAGGAGATTTTTTTGTTCTTACGAGGTAGGGTTGTCAGCCCTACGCCCAACAGTCTTATTAGACTAGGACATACGTTTAAAGTAGATTTCAAACCACTGCAAACAACCATGTCACCGAGCGCTAGTCACTCGGCCATCAGGCCCAAATATTATATAAATTATAAAATTTTATTTATATAACAATCATGCAATTTTTCTGACTTTTAGTGAATATTTTGGCCTTATATAAATGGCCTCCATAACTTAATCACAAGTATTTTAGAAATCAAATTTAACCAGAATTCCTAAGGCTGCTTTATTCTTCTAAATCGGGGATCGCTAACTTATTTGACTGCTGACTCCTCCAATAGTTTTAGTTTTTTATCGGCTCCGTTAGATCGTTAGAGGAAGATGATTTTTAAATTACGATTCTGTTAGATTAACTTTTGCTCGTTGGCAATTTAAAAAATGTTTAGAACAGCAAAAAATTAAAAAGGTTTATGTTCAAGGTCTAGGTAAATTAAAGGTGTCTACCTTCAGATTCCAGGACAAAATGTGGTGGGATCACGAAGATATGCTGATGCAGAAGTTTGTTTTGAGAATGGTTAAATTCATTGAAATATTAATCGCTGATGTTTGGCTAGTTTAGTTCATATTGTAATTAAACATAATGTTTTTTTTTTTTTCAATGGCAGATTATGAATAGTTGCAGCAAAAATATACAATATACAACAACAACAAAATAATACAACAAAACATGCTGAAACAGAGTTCATTAATCTAACAATAATGCCAAGTTGCAGATCTTTTAGCCACTAAAAAGTGTTACCAAGTGCACCACGGGGAGGTAAGATCTTCTGCGTACCCATAAACGTAATGTAAAAATACATAAAATATATTTATAGAGTATGTAATATATATATATCCATATCTACTCATAGTGAGAGAGTACTCAAATAACTGCAAAAATACATCCAAAATTTCCAGATATTCTTAGCTTCAAAGTAAATTTAGAAAAGTGTGAGTTTGGCAAGAGATAAAATCTCTTGACATATCCTGATCCTCTGGTAAACATACACCTGCCCGTCAGAAAGTGACAGCCAGTAGGAAATTGATGCAGCTTACTACTAAGAAGGAGGTACACAGTCTAGTGGGACTTGATAGTTATTATCGGGATCATATATCGAATTTTTCTTCAATAAAGTTGCCGATATCAAATATAACGAACTAATGGAACCTATGGAACTCTAATGTAGAACATGTCTTGTAGAAATTGAAGGAAGAGTTGACCAGAGTTTCTATATGTACCCAACAATTTGACAGGCCGTTTATGTTGTATATGGAGGCTTCCATGATAGCTTTCGGAGCGTGTTTGGTCCAGATAGGGGATGATGGGATAGAAAAAGTTGATTGATTTTTTTTTTTTTTTAATTTACGCCCACTCAGAAGCACTGGGCTGTCATCGAGTGAGAAGCATATGTCGTTCTTGCAGCTTTGAAAAAAAACCGATACGCACAATTTTTGGTGCCAAGACTAAAGTTGTATCCGACCATAACCTTCTATCTTAAAATGCAAAACTTTGCGTTCAGGTATTAGTTTTACAAATGTAATATTTAAAAATACCTCATAGAAAAGGTAATAAGCTTAGAAATCCAGATTCACTCTACAGGTTACCGATAGGAACAAGAAATTTTACCAAGTTGAATGGTAGAGAATTTTTTATACAGTCCATGTATTATATTGAATTTTTATATAAAAAAGTCTAGCAAACATATATGCATTATCTCACGTGATCTCTTTGTCTTTAGAAGAAAAAAGGAAACACTATTCTTGATAGATTTGGAGTGTTATTAGTTAAATATTATTAGTGTTATTAGTATTACTAGTTTGAAATTACATTGCAACGCTATATTTGCATTGTAAGAACACTAAATATCCTGTATTGTGTTTGTCATATGCACATTTTATTGTTGGTAACTGTCCTTATATTTTTATCCCAGCTGCCAGTGACTGTGTAATCTGCATCGTAAGGTGAAGGATGTGCTTCTACTAGTGGGGTTTCTAGTTCTCATTTTTGAGAAAATAATTTTAAATTATGAGTCTGTCAGATTAGCTTTTGATGGTTGGCAACTTTAACAATATTTAGAACAGTAAGATATTAAAAGGTTCGGATTTGGAGCGAGAGAGATCGAAGTGCGGTGTGATCGTGAAGGCATGCTGATAAAAACAATTTGTTTAAATAATTGTTTAATTTCTTTTGTACAAATTTAATCGCCGCTATCTGGCTAGTGTGAGTTGGTTGGTAATAAAAAATAGTAAATAAAATTGTTGAATTTTAATGTTAGTGTTGAATTTTCCTTACTAACATCTTCTATTATACTATTAAATTATTATAATAGGACAGTCAATATGCTTATGTTTATATGTATTAACTCTTATATGTATTAGTTTTATATTTACAGCGATTATTGTATGTATAATACAGCATACTTTATACATTGACCGTTCGATAATATTTTTTTGTTTTTGAGATTCTTCTAAATATTTCATATATATTATAGAATACATAAATATTAAATAAAATTTCATTTCAAATAAACTCGATTATTCTATTATTTTTATTGGGGAATATCCCATTTTCACACATTTATTTGGTTTACATAACTATTTCCATGTCCTTGCTCCATCATAAGGATTTGAGTCACCCAAGTTATCAGTAAAATATTTATAGTATAAACAAACTTAACATTATTAAAAAGCAAATAAATTGCATTTAGCCGAAATAACTCAAGTTTCAATACAAATTGGTATTGTAAACACTCACCGAGTTTTAAAAAATTAATTCAACTTCATTCATTTTAGTAGGATCGCAATGAAAATCCTTTACTACAGCAGCTTCCTACCTCGCATTCATGAATCAGTTTAGGCGTTCAGTTCTTGATTTGTTTCCATCTAAATTTGATTTGGAAGCTTCCGAATTGTATTGTGAATCATGGATTCATCAACATTTAGGGATTCCGTTGAAATGAGTGGGAAATCCTCCTATCATCGCACAAGAGAAACAGGAGCCGTTTAAAGGCATTTGGGAGCGACTCATGAAGGAGCTGACACTGCTCAGAATTTTGGAACAATCTGAGAGAGGGAATAAGGGAATAATTTAATCAATTCATCCTCCCACGCTTTTGAATATATGATTTGCTTGTATAAATCTTTTTTATTTCATTTAAAAGTGATAATTTAAATTATAATCTCCAAAGATAAATTACTGTTGATATTTTTATTGTCAAAACGATAAACATGTTTTATTATAGGATTTTAACATAGGTCTCACAAATAATGTGGAAACTTATTCGCATTTTTTTAAAACAGATATTTCATTCCCATATTGAATGTATTAAAAAGTATGCGATATCTTAAAAATTTGTACGGAATTTTTATCTAACAAATTAATGTGACTTTTTATGATGTACCTTTATTTTTGTTATGTCCATTATATTAAAAATAACAGAGTGTAATTCAGAAACTGACATAAACATTAGTAACGAAATCTTTTCTACGGATTTAGTCTGCAATGAGCTGTAGTGGATATTCTTTCATAAATAATATTACTCTACCACATGTACTTTATAAATTGCAATATTCTCATCGTACTATATTCGTTAAACGTTCAAATATATTTTGTTTTTGAGGTGCTTCTAAATATTTCATACATATTATAGAACGCATAAATATTAAATAAAATTTTATTTGGCTAACAACAGTACAATCTTACAGTTTATTGGTGAATATCCCATTTTCACATATTTATTTGGCCTTCCTACATAACTATTACTTCCATGGCATTGCTCCATCATAAGGATAGAAGTAACCCAAGGTATCCCGGTAAAGTGTTTATTTTATAAACAAATGTAACATTATTAAAAAGCAAACAAATTGCCTCTAGCCAAACTAACTCGAGTTTCAATATAAATTGGTATTGTAAACTTTCCCCGAGTTTCACAAATTAATTCAACTACATTCATTTTAGCAGGATCGCACTGAATATCCTTTACTACAACAGCTTCCTACCTCCGGATTCAGTGTATCAGTTTAGGCGTTCAGTTCTTGATTTGTTTCCATCTAAATTTGATTTGAAAGCTTTGAAATTGTATTATGAATCATGGATTTATCAACATTTAGGATCCCGCTGAAATGAGTGGGAAATCCTCCAGCGGCCCTGTCATCGAATGAGATAAACAGGAGCCGCTTAAAAGGCATTTGGGAGCGACTAATGAAGGAGCTGACACTGCTCACAATTTTGGAACAATCCCAGAGAGGGATGCAGAGAATAATTTAATCAATTCATCCTCCCACGCTTTTGAATATTTGATTTGCTCGTTAAAATTTTTTTTATTTAATTTAAAGTTAATAATTTAAATTATAATCTCCAAAGATAAATTATTGTTGATATTTTTTTACTGTCAAAACGATAAACATGTTTTATTATAGGATTTTAACATAGGTCTCACAAATAATGTGGAAACTTATTCGCATTTTTTAAAACTGATATATTTCATTCCCATATTGAATGTATTAAAAAAGTATGCGATATCTTAAAAATTTGTACGGTTTTTTTATCTAACAAATTAATGTGACTTTTTATGATGTACCTTTATTTTTGTTATGTCCATTATATTAAAAATAATACAAAATATTTAATACAAAAATTGACACAAAGATTAGTAACGAAATCTTTTCTACGGATTTAGTCTGCAATGAGCTGCAGTGGATATTCTTTTTATATATTACTGTCCTTTTTGACATATACTTTTTTTTTTTTTGCAATACTCTCATTATTGTATATTGCAGATAAAAACTAATTCGTAACTTTTAACTGTTATTTGTTATTTATAAAAAGTGGTAGATTTTAGTATGTTTAATATATATTTTAAATGAAAAAATCATCAATTCTATATATTGTATCAACAAGGTGCAATTTGACAAAACTATTTTTTTTTTTTTTTTTTTTTTGTATTTTACTAGAATACTTTTCACAATCGAAAGGAATAATAAAGATTTCAAACATAAACAGTAACTATTTCATCTAATCTTACTATTATATTTAAATAATATTTTAGAACCAGAAAATGTTTGGCATATTTAATTTTGTTGTTGAACATAGGTAGACTTCGTGTTCTATTTATGTAGGGCACGAGCATACCACCAGAGGGCAACATTGCCTTCAGGGAGGTATATTCGCTTTTAAAAGATAACTGTCCCACATTTGCAAGATGTATAGGGAAACAAACCTAGAAAACAGGACCCCGCAGCCTGATTATCAATTAGCCAGGTTACTTTACGCACATAACAATTTTTTATCAAGTTTCCTCGTTTCTGAAAAACAGAGACTGCAATATAAGGCACCAATGGATTCAAATTTGAGCTCTCCAGCGCGCTAGCTGCGTAAGATAAGAATTGAATGCCGAGCTGGGATTTTGAAGCATTAAAGTTTCCATTAAATGATTAATACAATTTATAGACATTTTAATATTAATTCTCCTAATTATAAACTAACACTGAAATTGAGTTAATATCTGTTCTCCAAAATAATAATTTAACACATTTTCGAGTTTGATTGTTACTTCTATTATCTAGTTAGTGCCATGTGGGAATAACAATTAATTGATCCTTTGTTTAATTTTCATCCAAAATTTTGCAGTTGTTTCAGGACATATTTAATTTTTTACATTTAATATAAAGTTATAAATAATAAATACATAATAAATAGAACATAAATAAATTATTATGTATTTATTTTTTCTATTATGTATTTATTTTTATTTTTATGTATTATATTTTTTTATTTTTAATTATTAATATAATTATATTATTAAAGCATAGCATAATTAGTATGTATTTATTATTATAAATACATAATAAACACAAAATATAAACACATAATAAAATAAATACATTTGAAATAAACATTTTTTTTTTCTTTTAATCTATGAATTTATACAACGATTATGTAAAATTACCTTAAAATATCTTACGTTATAATATTGAATCTCGTACCTTAAAGGTACTTTTCGAATTTCAATAAACACACATCCTACATTGTCCCTTTATTCAAAACATCCGAAAACGGGCATAATGATGTCCTAAATCATGTTCCCTCGACAGCTTTGGCAAATAATTCCACGCAGTTGTAATGTGATTAATGATGTGCTATTAAATCTCAAAGCGATTTTATCACCAGCGTCAGTACAAACAACCATCACATTTCTGATCAAATATTGAGATCGAATTAAACCTTTGCAGTACAAGCGATTACAGTGTATGTTAATACATCAACAGTAGCTACACATACTTAGACATTAATTATAGCTAAAGTTTATGTTTGAAAATTCAAACATTACTTTATTATGCATCAGTTTTTTAAACATCTTCATAGCAAAATGTTTGCAAATATATAAGAATAATTTGGTTAATGGACACTAAGAAAACTGTAATAGATTTAACATGTTGCAGCATAAACTGTGCAATCCTAATTAACAATTTAAATAAAGATAAAAGAAAATATATAACATTATTAATAACAATTGTAAATTTATTCAACAAATTAATGTTTACCGGTTGTTCTGGATACTTCAGAAGCGTTGAATTGCGGAAAAGAAATTATTTTCATGGGATAATTTTTTTCCATGTTAAAATCTAAAGCTTTGTTTACCACAAGTGCAAGAAATGAAATAAAACTTAATACAAATTAAGAAGAAATTTTTTAACAAGTTTAGTGAATTGAATAATAATATTAATATAAGTATATTGAATATTGATATTCAATATATATATTGAATATTATTTACCAGTTCTATTGTGAAATTTGTGACAGCCTCAATCAAGGAGGGAGCAACTATTTTAGGAATATTTTAGCAACTTTGAAGTAAGGAAAACAAATTTTTTTTTGAGATACTTTTTTTCATGTTAAAATCTAAAGCTTTATTTCACCACACGTGCAAGAAATGAAATAAAACCCAATACCAATTAAGTAGAAATTTTTTTTTATCGAGTTTAGTGAAAATAGATATAATATTAAATGATATTTAACTTTTTTTTTTTTTGTTGTAAAATTCGTGGGAGCCTAATTATTAATTAATTTCAATAATAAATAAAAAGAAAATAATATATAAAATTAATTATTAACAGCCATCGTAATTTATTCTATAAATGAAGATTTTCTGTTCGTTATAAATACTTTTGCATAATTCAAAATTGTTAAAGAAAATATTTTTAATATGTGATAAATTTTTTTTTTTTTTTTGTTTATATATAAGAGAATCATTTTCTTTTTTTATGTAAATTCAAAAGCTTTAGTTTACCTTACGTACAATAAATTAAATAGAAACACTTTTACAAATTAAATAGAAAGTAATTAGTAAAGTAGTAGTCTTATTATGTATAAAATCAAAAGAATTCAATCATTAATATAAGATATGTTGTCAAATATAGAATTTGAAATGCAGATAACTAGATGAGCCGAAGTATATTGAACCTTTTCTTAAAAATAAAATTCAGAATAATTTTGGTGAGATCTAACACATTTATTCACACAAAATTTTACAGCTTCAGTATTAATTTTCTTACGATATACGACTTGTTATACTTTTTGTTGAATCCACATTTTTATTTCTTACTAGATTCTTGTACTATTTATCTATTATATCCAGAACTGCTTTTTATTGTTGGAGAATGCTTGTGGCAAGTGGTGACCATGAATTTTGTTGACAACTGTTGTTGTCAATAGATAGTCAAGTTGTCAATTCTTCGGCTGACAACTTCCCTGCGGGACACTACCGGAATAGGGAAAAAATTCTTCCCGGAAATCTTCGTTATATTTCGTAGTTACAACGGTTTTCTTTTATCATTTTTCTAATTACAAAAGCATTTTTAACATTCTTTTTTAATTCGCAGTACATAAAACTAAAAATTAGAATATTAGAATTATAGAATTAGAATATTAGAATTATTGATTTAGAATATTAGAATTATATTAAAATTAGAATTATTAAATTAGATAGAATTATTAAATTATGCGTTTTGTCTAATTAAAATTAGATAAAACGCAGAATTTTGTTTCTTCTGAAGTTTTAGTTCTTTTACTTCATCGGTGGAACACGGCTCACTGATATTCAATTAAAAATAGGCGATATTTCTTTTATGAAATGTACGAATTAAATACCTTACTGTAATTTTTAAAAATATTTCAAATTCGGTGGCTTGAATTTTTCTTCAATTTATTCGTTCGTTCATTATTAATAAGTTATGCAAAGTTACTTTTGCAACAAAAAATTGATTTAATATATGTGTGTTATTGTATCTAATCTTTAGTGTCTTGCAGTTCGGGGATGGACATCGCATGAGCAGGAGCAGCTTCTGTTGTAATGGTGCACCTGAAGGTAATAGTCTGACTTGGCTCCATGTCGCTGAAGGAGGAATGACTTTTACAGGGAACTACTCTGCATTTCTGTCACACAGAGAGAAAACAAAGAAAACTTCCTCCAGGTAGTCCAACTAATAATTCAAGATGCTGAACATCACACACGCCATCGAGTCTACTCGTTTTTTGAAACAGTGCCAACAACAAATCGCCAGCGGTTGAACCTCAGCCCTAATGGTCACCAGTGGTGCACGTTGCCACCAAGCCATGAGTCGTGCAATGATTTAATGATATTTCGGGTAAATAATTTATTAATGCTGAAATTTAACACAATAACGGAATTGAGGTACTTCGTTAATTATTATCTGTCTTTACCTTACGTTCTTCATAATACTGTTGATATCAATTCTTTGCAATTTATAACGATTTTCTTCAGAAATAAATTCTCATGGTGCATCTTACAACAAAAACAAAAAAACTCTTATTGGTACACTGTCAAAAGATTTACAGAAATTTTAGTTTTCTTATACTCGGTAACTGACCGAAATGGTGTGAGGATTAGTGTGTTGGGCGGTCAAACTTCATTTTGAAACCCAGAAAGTGAGGTAGAAATTTTAACTACTTCCGAAACTTTAAATGTCGATAATATGTCGGCCATCGGTGCAATAAACTTCAAAGCTGACAAGCCTTTCCATCGAGCTTCCTTCGTGATATTAGTTTCAAATTATAGTGCCATAATGTGAATACAGTGGAACAGGGTTCCTCTGAGGTTCACCATGAGTTAATGCTGCATTTTCTACGCATCTGCTGCTATTCTAGTGGCTGGCATAAATACAGATACGAAATAAAATACATTTTCATCATTAAAATGGTTCTAGTGGTGAATGCCTTGAGTCAAAGCGCTGGTATTTAAAAACAATTAGTTTATTAGTTATTGGAGATTTCATATAAAATTTACCCTTCGTATATTTTAATTCATCTCGTAATAAATGGAATGCAGAAGCAAAAAACAGAAATCAATTCAATGCTTCATCCATAAACTATTTCATTTTCATATTCAGCAAATGATATTTAAAATACATGTCATATCTAAAGGCTGAAATCTGATTCTCAAATAAGGCATAAATGTTCGATGGTATAAAAGTCTATTCCTACGTTATTGACAGATTCTTTCAAGGTTCATGAATCCTGGCGATGGCATGGATGTGTATTAGTGGTTCGGAATGTATTTAAACTGTAGGCCCCGGTCTAATTAGCCCAAAATGTGCACAAAAGGACCGTAGAGCGACAAGCCAAAACCCACTAAGTTTCATACAAAATCGTCAAGAGAAAGAAAAATACATATAAGACACTGCTGGGATTAAAAAACATATTGAATCATAGAACAAAGTGTGGATTTTAATTTAATGAAATTAAGGCAATCTAATTTATAAATGCATATATTATTGATTTAACTCACACTTAAATACATTAATACTGTGGAATTATCATTCATATTAGAACCTTTTTTTTTTTATTTTAAATATAATTATATATAAAATCAAATGCTGGGTCATGACTTTAATTAATTAATTAATTAAATTAACTTTTAAATCCCTTCAGCATTATCAGATGCATACAATTATTGTATAAAGACAAATGAAAAAAAAAATCTCGTATTTTAAAATACATTTTATAAAAACATGTTTCAAAATAGTTTTGAATAAGATTCAGAATTTATTGAAAAAAAAAAATTTATATATTAAAAAAGTTGTAATCCTTACGCTAGTAAATATTTACAATAGCTAATAATATCAGAGCTTTTTATCAGATTATTTTTCAATCATAGTTATAACTGAGTTTTAGTAGAATTATCCTTACTAAGCAAATCTAGAAGAAAAAAAAAAAATTATCGGAAGTCAAAAAATTACGTAAAAGACCAAGCACAGTTATGAACATCTGCCAACATGAACAGCTGCCACATCTAGCCAAATTATTGTAATAAAAAGCATCAAATTGTAAAATACAATATTTATAAAATTGTTATATTCAAATAAACTATTATTATTTTCTTCGTTTATTTTTAAATGAATTTCAAATGAAATCCATCATTCTCTTTTTATCTAGAATTTTTTTTTTACTGCTCAACAGAGAATACGGCTATGGCTCTCTTGAGAATCTTGAGCCAACAAAAACCTTGAGCATTAAACAATTGACAATGACACTAGTTATTAAATAAAAACAGTCGATAATAATAACAATGCTACATTGAAAGTCTAAATCTATATTAAAATTGTAAAGATTCAAAATGTTTGCTGTATTATTTTTAATTCTTTTAAACAATATTTCGCATTCGTTTCAAATTGATGCCTCAAAATTAAGGCCAAAATTAAATTAACCCTAAGGCTTACAAATATTCGTCGCAAATATTAAAATGAGAACAATTATACGCTTTATGGCTAAACAGATTCTTGAGCTAGCGAAAAGCCGTGAGCATTAGGCAATCGATAAGGCCAGTAGTCGTTAAATAAAAATAGTCGATAATAATAAAAATGCTACATTGAAAGTCTAAATCTATATTAAAATTGTAAAGATTCAAAATGTTTGCTGTATTATTTTTAATTCTTTTAAACAATTTTTCGCATTCGTTTCAAATTGATGCCTCAAAAATTAAGACCAAAATTATAATAACCTTAGAGTTACAAATATTCGTTACAAATATTAAAATGAGAACAATTATTTGCTTTACGGCTAAAAAGATTCTTGAGCCGGCGAAAAATCTTGAGCATTAAACAATCAATGATGCCAGTATTCATTAAATAAAAACAGTTAACCATAATAACAGTGCTACTAATTTCAAGATTTCGCACCAAAACCTATCCTTTTAAAGTTAGACTCAATAGATTTGGATTAATATCTTCTCCACTATACTCAAGATGCAAAAACCTAAAACCGAGGAGCATATTTTATTCCAATGCATTAAATATGAAGTACAAAGAGAATAGCTAAAACAAGCTTTTGGATATAAAGTCCTATTCTATTCTTGGTTATTGATATGAGCGACGAACCTTATCATAAAACTATATCACTAATTAATTTTCTACGAAAATTACATATTTTTTTTGTGTGTATTAACCTTTTGGTATTGTTTAGTGACAGAAGTTCTGTACACCACATTTCGATGCTTCTTCTTTAATACTTTTGGAATAAGTCAAAGTCCATTGATTATCTGAAGATCTTCTTTATTTGTATTATCTTTTCTGATTTCTTCTCAAGAGTAATTGGATAAATTAAGATAAAACGACATAAATAAAAGACACAAGATAAAATGAGCATAAATCTCAAAGTCAAGTCAATAACAATGTTACAAAAGCGCTCATCGACGTATGTTTAAAGTACAATTAATAAAACAAAATTTTATTAAGTAATGATGAAATTATGAAAGACAGTAATACTATCATTTCAATTTTTTTTTTCTTTTTTTTTAAGTTGTTGGCACTGTCCTTGACATCTGTGGGAAATTTGATGTCAAAATATTCATTAGTGTTTGAGTTACGCTTGGTTTTTGAAAAGCTAAAACTGATTCCGGTGATTTTTGAAATGTCGAAATTAATTGAGCAAAGAACTTTCATTCAATTTTGTTTGCGGAAACTTATAGAATGTTGCAGAAGGCATTCAGTGAGCATTCCTATATCGGAAAGAAATTTTTTAGAGTGGTATAAACAGTTCAAAAGTCAGAGAACCCGTTGAAGACGAAGAGCACTCTGGTCGACCATCAACCTCAACCGACGAAGCTGACATCCAAAAAATCAAAGATTTGGTGCTTGCAAACCGTCAATTTACAATTAGAGACCTTGCTGATGATGTTGGAATTTCAAAAGATTGGTCAATTCCATTTTGACCTCAAACGCGTCAAATTTCGATTGGTACCGAAAACACTGAATGCGCCAGCTCACAATGCATCGATTCTTCGTGACTTTTTCGCAAAAAATGAAACCCATATCATTTCACAACAACCGTATTCACACCGTGCGAATTCTGGCTATTCCCTAAACTCAAAAGACCGAAAGTCGATTGAAGAGATTCAACGTGAATCGGCGCGTGCTTTGAAGGCCATCACTGCCGATGACTTTTTAGCATGTATTGAAGATTGGAAACAAAGTTGGCATAAGTGCATTGTGTCCGGAAGGGATTACTTTGAAGGCGATGAAATAAATTTGGAAGAATAAATAAAGAGTTTTTGAAAAAAAAATTGGTCTTACTTTTTGGGCATGTTTAAAGTACAAATAATACAATAAAACTGTATTAAGTAATGATGTAATAAATACATTAATGTTGTTGTTGTCGTGTCCCTCATGGAAGGAGGGAAGAGGGGTGCTTGCTTCTGTTCTGATGGAGCACCCGTAGGTAGAAGTCTGACTTCTGCTCCGTGACGCTCTTACAGCCACAGGAGACCGGAACCTACGGCTTAAAGTGGATTCCGAACCACTACAAACATCCATGGCACCGCCGGGACTCGAACCCGCTACCTGTGCCACTGAGCACCAGAGCGCTAGACACTCGGCCATTCAGGCCCAAAGACATTAAAAAGTTAGTCAAATGAATTTTAATGACATTTTTTTTCCTCTTTCCAAATCTTGCTCATATTTAATTCTAATCTGTGGAAGTTCATTTTAAGTTGTCGAATGCATTACCTTGAAAAAGCTTCTGCAAGATAACAATTTTTTTGTTTAACGTTTCCTAAGACTACGACAAGCTTCCTATTGCATCTCGTTGCATTTCCGCCAAGAAACAAGTAGGAGACCATCTGGGTCTTCGTGCAGCTATAATTAAATCCCTAAAAGCCGTCTCTGGAAGATTAGAAGTCTCGCATCCGTGTCCTAAGGACTCTTTCACGTCTTATGTTTTATTCTCACATAAAAAGAATAAAAGGTAGACACTGAAAGAAAACCTTACCTTTCTTTGGCAAAGGGAAAATTAGAAAAAAAAGTTGCCCTTTTTTCCCCATTGCGTTCACCTCCAAGCGAGAAGATGGATTCGAAATTGCGAGTATTTCTTTTGCCAGAGCTGGCATAAGACTGAATGATTGATTGCGTAGGGTAAAAGTTGTGTTTTTTTCCCTAATAAGATTTTATGCTTAAAATTTGAGAGAATAATCTTTAGAAAAATGGGTCTTGGAATAAAAAAAAAGTAATTATAAAAACGCTAAAGTTTAAGAATTAAATACATTCTATAGAAAAGATTTCGAATTTTCTTCTATAGATGCAAAATGTTGCTATTTTATGAAGGGTAGGGGTTTCTATCTGAATTTTAGTGAGAAAGGATTCCTTTGTTACTTTTCTTGGCCTGTTTTTATTATTAAATCACTGAACATTACTAAATTACAGGAACTTTTAGGTTTAAAATTAACAAATTCTGATAAAATATATATTTCTTTAATATATATTTTTAAAAAATTTTAGAGATTTCTTTAAAAAGGCTTTTATATTAATTCATATTAAACGATACGTTAAAATTTATGGAATGAAATTATTTTATGGGGATGAAAAAATTTATGGGAGAAATTCAATTTTGTAATATATTTAACAGGACCTGATGGTAGAGTGACTAGTGACCCTCGGTGCCGCCGCAGATTTCGGGTTCGAGTCTCGGCGGTAACATGGATGGTTGTAATGATTCGGAATCCACTCTAAATCGTAAGTCCCGGTCTAATACGACTGTTGAGAGTTGGGAGACAACTTATACAACACTACCCTGTACAACACATACTGCAACACTACCCTGTAAAAAGAAAAACATCTTCTGTCTCGAAATCTACCAGAAGGCCTTGGCCCCCTACAGGACAGTTGCGCCAATGAAAAAGAAGAATATATTAAACAATAAATCTTTTGGGTTTTTCTAAAAATTTCGCTGAAAAATCTGCTTCATGTAAAATAATATAATTATTATTCACAAAGGAGTGAATTCAGTTATTTTTAATATTACTAAAAATTCGTCCCTAATAGGATCTTCTGGGATGCATAATTAACGTATTTTTCGATTTTTTTAAACTAAAGCACCAGTACAAACTTCAGACTGGAATTGATTATTTAAAGGGTGGAGTGGCAGTTATAAATAATTTTTGGAACTTATCCAAAACTATATAAATGTCCTGTTTAATTATTTAAATATGAGCATAACTGCAAATTACACTATCAATTATTCGATATTAACATCCATTTTTAAGTAAACAATTCCAATTCCCTTATAATTTACAACAAAAATGAATTAAGTGCAAATTCTCCGATAAAATAAGAAAATTTTTCTTACATAGTATCAAAATTCTTAAAATGTTAGTGGGTGTGAAATAGAGAGCAAAAAAAAAATGAGTCGATTTTAGTAACCTGTGACACTGCGATTAATAAAAAGTAAAGTGTATATCAATAATCAACACGTATTTGATTCTTTCCTTCCAACTTTGAATTATGGAGACATTTATTAGATTTAGTGCGGCCTGAATGGCCGAGTGTCTGACGCTCTGTGCCACAGGTTTCGGGTTCGAGTTCCGCCAGCAGCGCCATGGATGTTTCTAGTGGTTCGGAACCGTAGGTCATGGTCTAATATAATCGTAGAGCGTTGTCTTGAGGTTTAGTCAATCTTCATCCCTAGTGGTTCTTCGCTAAAGTGAAGTTGCATATTATCCTTAGCCATGGACCTGTCGTCTGCGACGGGTCTATTGGACCTGAAGTAAGCTTTCCTGCACTAAGGGGGATTAGTAACAACAACTAGATTTATTTTTATTATTTTCAAGTCTAAATATAAGGAACAATTTTACTTTCTAAAGGTATTTACTAGACTTGAAACACCATAAAAGTCATTTCTTTATTGAAATATACAACAAATTATCGTGTAAGTTAAGTATCATACGAGTCTTACAGAAATAAATAGAAAACAAGTTAATGACAATATTTTAAAAATACCATATGAATGGTAAAGTTAAGAAGATAAATAACAATACAAAAAAAAAAAGAAATAAAATAAGAGAGAGAGAGAAAAAAGTAAGATTTCACAAATTTACAAAAGTCTGTCAAAGGAAGATTTTTATTAATAAGTTTAAAAACTATTTGGTGGCCATTTGACTTTTACGATTGTCAATTCTTTTCTTAAAATGTGTCTAGGGTGTTTAAGCCTGAAGCAATTAAAAATGTAATCAATATTTTGCTCTCCACCTACCTGCATTGACATTATAGATCAGTTGAGCATGAATTAAATTTGTATTTGTATAAATAAATTTGTGTTAAAAATGTCATGTATCTACTATCTTGGTATCTACTGAATAATTCAGAAATCTGTTAAAATGATGAATATGAAGCCTGCTGGCAAATAGAGGGAAATTACTTTTTCGGGATAGAGTCCCTGAAGGATTCTTTTTACAAAATAATAAAGATTTTGGTATAACAAAAATTATAAAAACAATATATTTAAAAAATAATAAAGCATTTGGTATATTTACATTAATTTCTATGTCCCGTATAGTGGCTTCTTTTCTGAGCTAATAAATTATTTCATTGCCGAAAATTACTGTATAGTCAATAAGAAAGGTAAAGACAGTTACATTTCGTACATAAGTAAAAATCTTTTCAATATTAAAGATAATATACTATCTTTAAATGTTATTAACTATTAACTAACTTTTTCATGTGGTTAAATTCTATATCGAATTCTTTCGACTAATATGTGGCCCAATGTAGAGTTTTTTGAGATTTAATAAATAAATGAGTCTTTGAAATCACATAAGTGGTCAACAAAAAGAAGTGGTTTCGTTACTAGAAAGCTGATGTGAAGTTCAGAAAACTGTTGACTGCTGCTTGGGGGCATTCTTGGCACACAAGTTGCTATCAGATTGCTCACATCCGGAGGGAGATATCGGATGAGTGGTCGGGCCATTCTGGGAAAATGTTGACAGCAAATATTTTATTGTAGACAGATTCAATAATAATTAAAACCTGCAAATATGGATAACTGTATATAGGTTTCCTCAATGAAAAAAAAAAAACCAACGTCATGAAGAAAGAACACGATAGTTTCGTTACGTTGATAGATGATTAGAAGATAGATGGTTAAATATTATATTAAGAAAAAGAAATGCCAGAAGGAACGTCCTGAAGAATTTATTTCTGAAGGTTGACAGTGTAACATCTCGACCTACACTAGATCTCTAACGACTTGAAGAAGAGGCTACTTTCAGGTTCCTTAGAACTTAGAACACTTTAAATTTTATTTACAAACCATATATATATATATACAGAACTCTGCATACAAAAATAAAAATTAAGGACATAAATTAAATACAAAAGTGCAATTCACTCAAGTTCGGATATTTTGAGAGTTCTCGAGTCTACGACGCATCTAAACTCCTGGTCTGCGGCAGACCTTAGCTATCACACGGCGTAATTCACGAAACCACAAGGGCTCACTTTGAAAACAGGCCGAAAACTCCGGCCTATTTAGTCACTTCAGAGAAAAAAAAAAAAACACTTCTGGTGGACTCGTCAAAGAACTCTCCCTCTTCTTCACCAAAACTCTTTTAAGACAATCCGTCATCTTCTGTCATTTCTCATTGGAGTAGACATTTCTCAGCTCGTGGTCTATCACCAATCACGATGGAACAACAAATGATATATCAGTTGGTTGATATTAATTCTGTAATTGTTTCGACTTGCGAATGTCTGTGCGACCTTCACTAGTTTCCCGAGTCTCATTACACATAATACCGAATATCTGCTATCAGATTTATGTGACAGGTTGTTCTCATTAGTACAAACGCTAATGCCGTGTAATGTAACTACGCACAATAAAGCTCGATGGGTTTATTATATATTTTTCAAATAACAAACATTCCTCTCTCCTGTGAATGAAATATCAAAACTCTTGTCCTGAGAAAAAAATGCTACAACTGCTTTTCAAAGCTGAACCCAAAACGATTATAACTGTTCTATTCTTCACGAAATCACTTACTAAAGAGAAAATATTGCTGGAATCCTAATTTATTTCAGCAAGTTTAGAATACCAGGCAACCGTGGTAAATCCGGGGTTTAGAATCCGTGGTAAAATTTTCCTTGAATATCCATAAAAAATAAGGCAAGTGTGGAGATTTTTTTCCTTTATCAGTAATATTCTTCAAACGCAATAAAAACCATCTTTGATATTTTTGCACAGGGGATCTATATCGCTAGGTTACTAAGTAAATTTCCATTTTTCAAAAGCCAAGTAATTCTATAAATAAATAGTTTTCGACACACTTTCAAAAAACAGAAATCATTGCAACAGAGAAAAAAAGGAATCCGTATTGAAAGTAGAATTCCGTAAGTTTTCTTATAAGTTTCATATTTCTCAAGGTAAAGAATAGCCAGAATGGGACAAAGAATGTAAGAACTCACCGGAATGAAATAAGGAATTGGATAAAGAATGCACTGAATCCCCTCCAGCATCTTTCAGATGAGTAAGTTACGAAAATACGTAGCTGAACACAAAGTATTAAACTGTTTGGTTTCTTTTTCACTCATGAGGACCTTTTGATACAACAAATATTTTAACTTGGACCCATCTTTCTGAGAGGACATTGTAAAAATTTATAACTCAACTTAAGATTGAATGTTTCACCTCAAAGATCTCTAATTATTTACTCGGAAAAGAACTCAAAATTAATAACAAAAATACATTCATTCCCTTCCAGTTCTCAAATGACTTAGCTGCCAAAAATATATGCTCAATACAAAATGTTATCCTTTTTTAATTAAGAGGAGCTGTCAAACTTTTTTTTTTTTTAAAAAAAAAAAAGAGAATTGAATTTAAAAAATGAATTAAATAATGATAGTTGCTTTAAAAGGATTGATTATTTAAAAACTAGTTAGTATTTTGTATTTCGTTTCATAAAGATTTTTTAATCCACCACTCTTCAGGAAAGACATACATTCCAAAAAATGTATGAAATTCGTTTCAATTGTTGTAGTTTAAATGGCTAGTTTGAAAAATCGTAACTGAATACAAAATAACAAATATTTTTAAGAGGTAATTAATTTAACATCAAAATGTGTTACATTCCCTTACATACTCTTAGATGTCTTCTTCTTCAATGCTGCGGCCTGATAGCCCATGAGCTAGCGCTGCAGCCTTTGATACCAGAGGCTTCAGGTTCGAATCCTGCCAGTGGCATAGATGTTTGTTAGTGGTTCAGAATCCACGTTAAAGTGTAGATCCTAGTCTAATTAGCCTAAAGTGAGCACAAAATGACCGTAGAGAGACAACCAATCTTTATTGGCACAACAGCCCCATCATGGGACAATGCCGTTTACCTACTGGCAGATTCTTAGATGTCTAAGCTATAAAAAGACAAATAATGAAATGCATATGCTCTTTCTTTACGTAAAAGTGAACCGTCAACTATTTTTTTCAAAAATACATTTCTAAAACTTCATCCTATTTTTCTCAAATTATTAAATTACGAAAATATATAAATCATCACAAAGCACTAAATTTATTTATATTTTTACATAAAAAGGATCAGCTAATCATTTTTTATGTAAAAAATGTGTTCAATTCCTTCTGGTTTATCTCAAATATAACAGAAATATTATATTAAATCAAATATTTTATCAAATATAACAGAAATATTATATTAAATCAAATATTATATCAAATATAACAGAAATATTATCTCAAATATAACAGAAATAGTATTTTTTTTCCTTCAAAATGGCCAGGATTGTTTTTTTCAAAAGCAGCATTATTTTTTTTTCAAAATGGCCAGCATTGTAAAACGCGAAAATTCATGCATAAAGTATTCTAAAAAATGCATAAAAGCATTCTTTTAAATAGTGAAAGGATAATTAAATTAAATTTAATTTTATCATTAGATCTATTATAGGATATAATAGATCTAATGTGAGTTATAGTCACTGTTTTCAAAAAATCAGGAGCTACTCGGTGGTGATTGGAACTCCGAACCCGTATTCTGTGGCACCGAGTAATAATCATCTTCAGGCCATCAGGTCACTTTTGTAATGATTAGGTTACAAAAATAGATAACTCAGCTCAAAATTCTACATCAAAGGAATTTTTAAATATCACACACGAGCGAGAATTAAATACAAAAACAATTCATTAATTAATGCTTTTCCAGCTTTTATCAAATGTCTAAGCCACAAAAATGAAGAATTCTGTATAATAAAGTAAAATTTTTTTATGTAAAGAAAACTCTGGTGCTCTTAAAAAAAACAGCCTTAAAATATCCACCGAATTCCTAAGCCAACTTTTGAACCATCTGTACTTATCGAATGGATAAAGGAGGCTCAATCCTTTCCGGCTGCAAAGAAAATCTCTCTTCTCAAATAGTGCCTTCTAGTGAATAATGCAATAGAAGCGACTTTCAAGTTCGTATGGGCCTTTATCCATCTCAAGAAACGAAAAAAAAAAAAAGCATTTCTCAGTGTTTCAAAACCGGGAGAAACGGATCGTTTATAAGAATATTTGGAGTGAAAATCCAGGAAGCGGAAAAATCCTCTTATGTTAGTGATTGGATTCTATAAGAATAAAAATCGTGGAGTGGTTAGAAAAAGTTTCAAAACAAAATCCGACTCGACATTTTTTATCTTGTCTCGCACATTGTTTTCTGATGGATAAGTCATGTTTTATTTCCGAAGAAGTCCTGTTTCTTTATGTTTTACCAGGCACTTGGCATCATTCGCCACATGTGAAAGCAGATTAGTGACCAGATTCAAAACTACCCAAGATTACTATGGAAATGATACTTCTATCTACCAACAGAAAGAAAAGGGATTGACTGCTTTTTCTTAAGACAAAATGATCCCTATTTGTGTTCAACATGGGGAAATAGTCCAAGGCGAACAACGATAGACCATGCGGCAAACGTAAGGGTATTTATTTTAAGTACAGACGTACACAATTTTAAGTATGGTTTGCAGGATATTAAGAAATTAAATTTAATTTAATTATCCTTTCACTATTTAAAAGAATGCTTTATGCATTTTTTAGAATACTTTATGCATGAATTTTCGCGTTTTACAATGCTGGCCATTTTGAAAAAAAAAAAAAAAAAATAATGCTGCTTTTGAAAAAAAAAAAAAAAAACAATCTTGGCCATTTTGAAGGAAAAAAATACTGGCCATTTTGAAAAAAATACTGCCATTTTGAAAATACTGGCCATTTTGGGAAAAATACTGGCCATTTTGGGAAAAAAACACAATACTGGCCATTTTGGGAAAAAAAACAATACTGGCCATTTTGGGAAAAAAACAATATTGGCCATTTTGGAAAAAAAAAAAAACACAATACTGGCCATTTTGGAAAAAAAAAAAACACAATATTGGCCATTTTGGAAAAAAAAAAAAAACACAATACCGGCCATTTTGGGAAAAAAAAAAAACACAATATTGGCCATTTTGAAAAAAAAAAACACAATACAGGCCATTTTGAAAAAAAAAACAATGCTGCCCATTTTGAATTGGGCTTATTACTAATTAACTCTCTAGCATAACAACCCATGGTGGAGCTAAGGCCTTTCTGCCTACAGGCAGAATTCGAGAGATTAAAATTAAAGATTTAAAATGCATAAAAAAGCGTAAGTTTGTTTCTGCTTTATGTAAAAACGTGTCTGAAAAGTTGAAATCAGCTACTTGCATTTTGAATTTTCAACATAATAAATAATTCCTTACACCTGCGGAATTTTAAGTCCTTCGCATAAAATATTAAGAATATTAGAGATTCAGTTCTGAATTTTCAATTATCTGGGAAGCAATTCAATAATTTAAATAATAAAATTACTTAACCTTATAATAAGAATTTACAGCGCTTCTCTGTCCCTTTTTTTTTCTCGTATCCTGCTTAGAATGTTAGAAATAAAGTCTAAAAATGCATCACTTTTTAATTATTAGTAAGGCAATCCAATAATTAAAATAAGGAAATTTGTATTACTCTGAGTATCTGCATTCAGTTTGGTACAGGTTTGGTTTCATTACAGGTAAATAATTCCGCATATTTTTCTTCTTCGTTTACGGAATAGCTCCATGGTGGATCAAGGCCGTCTGCATACTGGCAAATTTCTGAACATGAGATATTTTCATTTTACGGGGTAGGGTTGCCAGTCCTACGCCCAACACTGTACAGTCATATTAGACAAACAACTAAGGTTTAAAGTGGATTCCGAACCACTAAAAACATCCGTGGTGTCTCTGGGACTCGAACCTGAAACCTGTGGTACCAAGCGCTAGAACGTTATTCGCTATCAGGCCCACTGGGGCTATTAAATATCAGATATATCTGGAGGGCCCCAAGAGGACCTGCTGAACTGCATCCAAATTTTGCAGCCACAATTTCGAACGAAAAGTGGCAATTTGGAGGTTGGCATCCTTCTTCCCAGCTCCTGAGCCTAATGGAAGTACATTCCGGACTATGGATTTAACTACGTGAAAACGAGAGACAATCCATATTTTTTCAAAAAAAAGGCAAGGCAAAGTTCACTTCGATACTGGAATTTTCAGAAAGATTCAGGTTTGAATCCACAAGCGACCTCCGTTGCAGTCACTGCTTTCAGAAACGTGGAAATTTGATGGCGAGTTGGGGACGGCATCTGTAAGGGTCTGGTATCAATAGCCAGTTCTGTCTGGTGGGAGTTTTCTGGGTTATCTCAAATTCCCTTCCCAAATGTGGGGACAGATGCAATTATCTCTAAAAACCCCTCGGAAGGAAATGTACTCAACATAAAACTCGTCGTGACTTATCACTTTACTTGTGGCAACAATAAATACTTGTGTACAATAAATTGAACACAAGGCCCACAAATGTTCAAAAAAATTAATATTTGGACTAAAAAATAAGTTTAAATTGTATAAGATGAAATTATTAAAGATTAAATTTTAAATTAAGTATTCATGATACGAAATTAAATTAAATTGGTAAATTATAATTCTGTTTTAAATTGATAGTAAGAAATTGAGTTTAGTAAAAATGTCTCTTTTGATAAATTCAAATGTTTTGTTAAGAATATTTCAGTAAATTTGTTTCAAAAAAGGCTTATAGTTAAAATTAAATATTTAATTAATGGATAAAAACCTTGATACATATATGTAACCGAAAATATTGTTATAATCCTTTTTGATGTTTAAAAATCGTTCTTGCCAGCAAAACAAAGATTGAAATCTAAACACTTTCTTCAAAGTTCTTATTTAACTAAGCATTACAAAGTAAGTAAATAGTAATTAAGTATCGTTAAGTAATTAAAAGTAAGATAATCATGAAGTTAATATTTAAAAAAGAAATTCACGCAGTAAAGGTTTTTTTTTAAACAATCCATTTTTTTCTCTATTAAAAAATTTTTTACTGAAAAAAAAGGAAATCAAATATTAAATCAGATATTTATTCTAACTATTTTCATTGATTTAAAAACAAGATGTTAGTAAAGGAATTTATTTTGATATACTGTTTCAAATACTGCGTTATTTAATGTTTTATAATGTGTTATTTGAAGTGCCGGTATTTTAACCTGGAGTCATTTACCATTACAATGGCAGATATGTAGCAAATTCAACGTTGCCAGGGTGCCTGTAGGTGGCCTGTACCCATATATTTGCACCTTAATTTGAATAGAACATGTTCAAATATTGCAATTAGATATTCTCACCCTCCTTCTTATATCCTAGAGCTCTATAGTGGGGGCCTGAATGGCCGAGTGTCATCGTTAGGAGTAAATGAATATTGACCAGTGAATCATACTTTTATGACGTGTAGTTTATGTGGAAAAAGGGAAAGAAAAAGTGTAGTGCATATACGGGAAATAAGCATTAATAGAATCTTGTGCAACTGTAGAATGGATGAGAAACAAAATTTAAAGAACTAAAATTGAAATTGTACCTCTTGGCTTGCTAAAGAACAGTTGAAGGAGAGCTGGAAGACAGGCATATATTACAAAAATGAACAGCCATTGTTGCACTCACATTGACTGAAGCTATGAACTATCTTCGCACAGTGATAAGATATTCTTTTCATAAATATTACGATTTGTACGGTCAGTCTAGCGATAATGCTATAATAACCGCAAAGTAGCATGTCTTGCGTTATCCATCAGGCTAATAGCCAGACGCCAATGCCATCGGAAGGTTGGATGACAGACTGAGAAGTACTGAAAGATTCCATTACAGATAATCCACGCAATGTTAATGAAAGAGACAACGGTGGGCCTACACCAATGCAGGAGGATGGGATAGTAGTTGAGAGACTGACTGAGCATACCTGCACTAGCCAGGTAGTGTAATGTGACTTACAGTATTGCACAGTGAATATTAAGAAAACACAGAGATTATTAAGAAAAAAATAGAATCCACTTTTGTAATAGCTGTTGCATTTAACATAAAGCCAACAATTCACATATCTTGTGCCATGATTTTTATTCGTATAAAAGCTTGTTTCACATGTGACAAGGTCTTCAAGAGTCACTACAGCCATATGTAGTCAACATCCCTATTCATTTAATCCGCTCACAAAGACATCACGTTTGGTGGTTTATAAACGTGTAAGCCTAGATACAGGATAATAGGATTGTTGAACCATATATACTACTACGCCACACAACACATCACATCACATCAGTCCCTAGAGCTGAGTTGCCCCTATACAGTCTGGGAATAATGTGAGTGAGATGTCTGACTGGGCTCCGTGACGCTCTACAGTCATATGAAACCGGGACCTTACGGCTTAATTTGATTCTGAACCCCAGAAACATTCATGGCATCTCCGGGACTCGAACCCGAAAGCTGTGGCACCGAGCGCCAGACAGTCGGTCATCCATACTAGTCGAACCATATATACTGCCTCAACATCACGAGACATTCATATACCTTCATAGTATGCTAATTTATTCCCAGGATGACATACCCGTATTCCAATATATGACCTACGGTCCTATGATGGAACATTTAAACTGACCTGGCATTTAAACACCAGTCATACTTTTTCACATGAGCAACATAATTTAATAAGCATAACAAATAGTACTCTCTCAGAATTTCAGAGTTTTTCAGGTGTATTTCAGGGTTTTTTGCATTACTACGTAGGACTTCTACCACTGAACAGAGAACCAGTTGACCTTAAGGTGTCCAGAAATGCAAATTTTCCTTTCGTTCTTTCAGATATAGAGTAGCAGACCCTACATTGTGACCTACAAGATAACGTTGAATATCTTATAAATCGACGATATAAAATTCGATACCGAAGGAAATAACGAACATTAATGGAACTCTCCTATCTCGTTTGAATAGAAATGGAGAACTACAATAATAATATTTTTCAATGTTTTTAAAATGTCATACAACAATATTTCTCTGGCTTAAGAAAAAAATATTAGGTACATCGTTATCCGATTTTTAGAGTCCCAAAAACAAAGGGTTTTGATATACGGATATATCTTTTCAGTCAATCGTCGAAAGATTCTAAAGCCACGAAAAGCCGATATGTGACCGGTAAGTGTCTTACTGTCCTTCATAAAGTAAACTAGAGCTTATAACGATCGAAATTATTTCTTCCATTCTAGTATATTCAGTGATCCGAAACTTAAGAAGATAAGCTATCGTTGTTGCTTTTCGAAAAAGGAGATAAAAAAATATCCTTTGGAAAGGCTTCGTTTTCGGTTGCACCATTTTTTTTCTCGTTATGAAATAAAGAAAAGGTATAAAATATACTTTCGGTTGAATTTCAAAATAAAACGAAGAAATAACGGAATGAATTTTTTTTTATGTTCTTATCTAAATATCGATTATTAAAAAAAATAGTTAAAAAAAACCGCAATATTATAATCATAACTAATGTTCTTTTAATATAATTATGATATATATACGTAACTTTTCGTATTTTATTAATAGTAAAATGAGCTTAATCTGAAAATTTGATGCTTTAACACTGCTTGATTAATGTGGATCACTTCAAAAAATATAAGGTTATATGCTTGTCAAAAATATAAAATTCAAAAATAAAAGCAATATCTTATCATAATCATTTTGCTTTTTAATATAATTGTAATATCATACTTAACTTTTCGTATTTTATTAATAGTAAAATGGGATTAATCTGAAAATGTAATATTTTAACACCGCTTGTTAGTGTGGATCACATCAAAAATATAAAGTTATATGCTTGTTAAATGAACAAATTTTGAGCAAGTATTCTAAAAGAGAATTTAGGGAATGATTTGATTAGTTATTACAAGGATGATTAATTTAAAAATAAGAATCTATGTGAAGTTTGTAGAAATGTAATTAGTAATTGCTTTGAGAATGAAAAAATAGAATTGAAGGCTATTATATAAAAAAGGGAAATTCTAATACTTTAGAAAGGCTATTAATTTTTTATATCACTCAATATCTTAATAAAAAATTAATATTAATTTTAATTATCAACTTAATAATTAAGTTAGAGAAAAATGGAATTAAGTTAAAATGAAGTTAGGTTAGAGAAAATGTGAAATTTATAATATATGTTAATTAGAGAGGGTTTTTTTTTTTTGTCGAAATTACGATGCTGGAAGTCTCAAAACTAACTTCAGATATTTATAACAAGTTAAATTTGGTAATTTTATATTAAAAGATTTAATTACTAGCAGTACATCACTAAAGTATATCATCTCTGGTTAAATGCAACAATAAATAATCTACAAATCTTTACGTTATTGAAATTTGTATGAACGTAAGAAGAGAATTCATTCCAAACTATATATTCGCTCTATATGTTAAGTAAATAACATTTACTAATGAGAAGGATGCACAAAATGTCCCCCACGTAACAGCATTTAATCTTGTTAACTGATTAACTTTGTACTGCAGAGAAATTTTGTTTTGAACATTAGTGAGCCTCACGTTCCATTTATGTATGCCACTAACAGTCCACTGACGAAGAATAAGAGGACACTGTTTTCCAAGAAGGCATTTAAAGGTAATTGTCTATCATTTGCGTGTCGTACGAAAGAAAGCCTGGAAAACTCTCACAAGGCTGACTATCAGTGTGAAGCATTTTATTTATGTTTTCGCAATCGTCCTCCAGTCTCTTTGTTTCTCAAAGCAGTGATGGCAACAGAAGCCACCAGTTGATTAAAATGCAATCTACCTGCACATAAGTTGCACGTTTTAGTAAATGCTATTATGGACAATAAATCCAATAAAAGTAATTTTGTATATAAAAATTATAAACAGAATATTAGTTCTATCTATTCTAATTATGAATACAATATTTTATTGATAATTCGCCAATATTGATAAAAATATCTAGTTTAGTTGCAGAAATTTTATAAGATTGATGTTTTAGCTGAAGATCTGTCATAATGTTTAATTTATCATTTCTACAAATATTAATATTGAATATCAGCAAGATTTTTACTGATGAAACCTTCTGTCTCTAAAGGAACCTCAACTCCAGTACTTGAAATATTAAATGCTGACGAAATTTTACTATTTTATTCCTCAGTATTTACTCAAATTCTGAAGCCGCTAAAAGTGATATTTTGAATGAATTTATTAAAATAGGAAAATACCCTGCAATACATCTATTTACGAAATTAAATGTAAAAAAAATTGAATTAGCTATTTTGTAATATCTATTCTTTTGTAATTTATTTATTAATTCTGCAATATGTGGGGAAATAAATGTGAAGTTCCTAGTCTGTAAAATAAAACTTTTATTCATTAATAGGATTATTATTAGCCAATCTTCAATGTGCACCAATATAAAAATCAACACAAAAGAAGGGGGATTTTTTCCCTTGGCTTACAACATAAGTAATTGCTTTCGTTTTATTAGAAACCAATTGAACCTCTCAAAAATAAATTTGTAATTATAAGAAATCATTAACTGCAAATAACAAGCCAAATCCAATTATCCACGTATTACGAACGAAATAAAACCTAACGTATATGAAAAACTGAGTCTAGTTTAGCAGCTTTTGTAAATGTTAATACCTTGTGCATTTTGTGTATCAAGTTGAACCATAAAAATAGTCAAACAGATCTTTCCTCCGACGTGAAAAAAGATAAAATATCAAAGATCAATCCAGCAGATCTCAAACTTCGGTTACTGTCGCCATATCATGATGGCCTCGTTATTTTCACGACTTCAAAAAAAAAAAAAAAAATTACCAGAGTTTCGACTTCTATTAGCGTCTTTTTTTTTTACATTTTCTACTAATAATTTAAACACACTTTATTATAGATTATTAAATGATTTTAAAAACATTTCACAAAATGTTTCACTTGAAACAAAAGCGTACAAAACTGATTTAAGAAATTGACAACTGACAAACAAAACTGAAACTTAATGAAAGAACTGAATGAATTATTTTTACCAAAACATCTTAATGAATGAACTTAATGACTTAACTGAATGAATTATTATAACAAAACTGATTGAAAAAAACTTTTCTCGGAAATAAAATGAAAATCTAACCAAAAAGAATAAAAGAACGAAACTAGATTTTATTTCTGTTGGAAGTAAAAAAAAAATTATATTTTAAAACAATTTTTATTTTTTTATTAAAAGTTAATATTAAAAAGCGATATTTTGCAAAACTCTATTTCGTATGCGAATTCTTAAAACCTGTTTAAAAATCAGTTGAGTTTTTTACAAAAAAAAAAAATTATTATAAATGAATGGCATATACGTGGAATAAATCAAGCAAAATGTGTCAAAAAATTCCTAATTCTAAAATTCTTTCATTTAATATAAAATTGTAGTGTACAGCAAATGAAAAATGTTTTCAAACTTTTTAGGATTTGAATAATTTCTAGAACTTTTAATATTCTGCTTTGAAAAATATCGGTTTTCTTTCCGAATGTCGTCAATATACAGAAGACGAGAAAGAAGTCTTAATCCAAACACTTGAATCTCTTCTGGGTCAACGTGGAGGCAGGAGGTCTGGCACTATCGATCTGAAGAATGCCTTTTCTGTGAAGCTTCAGAGGTCATTTAGAAATCAGAGCTGCCTTGAGTTATTCTAATTTACGGGCTTAGAAATAAGTAGGATGCATTATCCTGCCATTCTATCTATTAATTTCGGAAATTTGAAGAGAAAGTGTAGTTTGGTAATGCACCCAATTAGTCACTAAGAGGAATCTTGAAAATTATTTCCTGTGGTAGAAAAATTGGCTTCGATATCGATCCAATTTCTATCTTTATTAATTTTATGATTACTATCTTTCATCTTTCCCATTAAAAATAATACGGACAATAATACTTTCATCTTTCTCATTATAATAAGGATTCTACAACACGGTTTCGTTCTACAACACGGTTTCGTTCTACAATTCAAGAATTAAAATCCTCCTAGTACAGCATACATACAACTATTTTTAAAAATTAAAAGAATCCTAAATCCCTATATAATAAAAGACAGAGCTTTTAATAACAAGAACCATCAAATTCGAGAACTAATTTTTGTATGCCGTTACAGTGATGAACATCATTTTCAATTACCATCATTGTAATGGTGCACAAAAGTCCTCTAACGAGTTTAAATAAATATGACGAAGGAAAATCCCCCCTAATACAGCATACCTACAACTATTTTTAAAAATTAAAAGAATCCTAAATCCCTATATAATAAAAGACAGAGCTTTTAATAACAAGAACCATCATATTCGAAAACTAATTTTCATATGGCGTTACAGAGATGCACATCATTTTGAATTACCATCATTGTAATGGTACACAAAAGTTATTTGTTAGATACATATTTTATATTTGTTAAAAAATAATTATTTGTTATACCTTCATACAGAGGTGTAAAATTTTAAATTCAATTTGTTAAAGATTGTTAGATAATTTTTTAAGGCTGTTATCACTTTCTTTCTTTGTTATAAGTATAATCTATTATAATGGTAAATTTTCATTTTTTTTTTTCGTGGAACTTTTTTTTTAATTAAGTCTACTGAACAAGCAAATTTAATTTCTGACGTCAACGTTATTGTAAAAAAGTAAGCAAAAAAATGCTTTACTGTGTAGCCCTGAACAATGTCTTTCTGAACTAATTAACAACTTTTAGGATTAATGCTCCTAACACTGTAGTACAGTTACAAAACTCTGAAGTACAGATAGATAAGAAGTTTCGATAACGTTCAGATAAGAACAGTACGGAGTGCATGCAGAAAAACTTGTTTCCACGGTTCAAGTTTCTAAAAGAAAATATTTCGTGACAAAGAAGAATGATAAACAAAACTAAGCTTTTGTAAAAATAAAAAATAAAAAAATTTATACCATAATTCTGAATTTTGAAAAGAAACTTATTTTCACAGATAAGAGTTAGTTCAACATTTTTGGATCTGATAGAGTGAGAAAAGTGTGGGGAAAAACAAACACAAAAATTCCTTCAAAGAATCTTCTTCCAACAGGGAAATATGGAGGATGGCAACAATAGAGGGATGGAGTATATAAAATATTTTTCTTGGTTATAATGTTTTTCAACTTGTGTTGTTTATAACGAGGATATAACGGTCTTGTGTGCAGTGAAAAACAGTTTGTGCTTGAATTAAAAGCTATCAAATTCTGAGTTATGAAATTTTTTTTCTTACATTTTACGCAAAATTCATTGGGTTCTTTAATAACAATATATTTTAAAAAGGAAAAAAACATACTAAACACTTGATAATATTTCAAAAAAAAAAAATAAATAAAAATTTATAAAGTTCCTGTTGAAGTTTCTAAGAACACTCTTGTCTGCCTAAAAGTTCATCTGTCCTCACGAATTGCAGTTTGATTATTTAACAAACATAATTATCTCACGTTGTGAACATACGATTGCTCATCAATTAGTAAATTATAAATGTTTTGATGTGGGGCACAAAATTGACCAAATTTTGCTCACCTTAATTTCTGAGATGATTTTCTCCGTACTGGAAGGAATTCGAAATACAACTCTTTATACGTCACATTGTTATTTCACGTTTATGTACAGATGTGGCTTTAACACTTTATTTAAGAAACTCCCAGCAAAGCACAATGAAATTTTGGAAGGTACCAGAGGTGGTGTAGAAGAATCTGTAGCATGTTGCAGGACCGACAATGATGCTGTTGTTTTATTTCGGTCCTGTCGATAATTCAGATGATTTTTTGCCTCACATACGTGCACCTTGACCTTCAGACCTCTATTGTTCGACATAACCAGTCCGTTTCATGTATTAAAAATTATTCTGACTGTCGAAATGTCGTCCAATCGTCTTTTGGATTTTCGACACCATAACGGTTTTATTAGCAGTGCCTCCAGGAAGTACGATGGCGAGAAAAATAACAACCCGAAATTATTAGCAGTTTTAAAAGGTAACACAGATGTTGGTAAAGCATGTGGTATGGAAGAAACTTCAGCACGTTGTAAGATGGACAATGATATACTGTATTTCAGGCCCATCGGAGAGTCAGATGATCTTACCTCAAATTCGTGTACCTGTCTTCCAGAGATCTGTTGCTCGATATGACCATCTCGTTTCTCGCATCAAAATTTTTCCAACTCTTTAAAAAAATTACCCCATTATCTGTAAAATTTCGTGGGCAGATCTTCGTAACTGCAGCATTATTAGTAATTTCACGTGAAATATGGCAGTCGCAATTATTAGCTGTTTTAAAGAATGACTGTTGAATAGAATAAACGCCCTGACTATAGCCAAACATACCCATTCATTGGCCACGGACGCTTAATCGTTGACTGCCTTGAGATAAAGAAATAATTGCCTGCGAGATTACGATAGAATCGGATTAGTTGTTTTGAAGAGGTTTTTTAAAATTTATTTTCATTATAATTTTTGCAAAAGATTGTATTTTTCACAAATCGCATCTTGATGCAAACTTACATTATGCCATAAATACGTTTGCAGCCAACAAGTGAATGAATAACCGATACATAACGGGATATTTCATAGATACATAACGGGTAAAAGAAGTACTATAAAATATCCTTGCAGAACTACAATTGTAGATAAATTTACTACATCAATTTTTAAAATTATATTGTAATATTATGAGCAAGTGAAATAATTACATGACATAATGGCACTATCTAGTCTATTTTCTGCATGCTAACATATTTACATTAAATAGATCAACTATTTTAATCACCACTTTACGATCGTCTTCTATTAATAGGATTATAAGCTGTTTATTGTGCGAACTTCAGTTTTCTGTACATCATGGACAATAGTGTTATTTTTAGTATATTCTTCAGTACGAATAAGACATTTTGAAGTAATGATAAAATGATGACAAAGAAATATATATAAGTGTATATGTTTATAGATTAATTATAAAACCCAAATCTAAATGTCCAATTCTGAGGTTAAAAAATAAATATTTGTATTGTATTGCGCCAAATATTAGTTTCACATATCGCTAAATATGTTAATTCAATACATAACTATTATAGGTAAATAAATAGTAAAATAGAGACATGGCCAAAATAGATAGACATGGCCAAAAATAGAGTAAAAATAATGAGGTAATATATTTGACCACCACTATTCATTTACATTTTTTTTTTTGGTAAATCTATACTTACGCTTGAATAAAAGTATTTTTGGCATCTACATTTTATTAACATCTTTACCTATTGTTGAAAATTATTGTTTGTGTAAACATGCAGCGAGGTACCATACAAATTTGTTACTAACAAATTTATTGCTTGCAAATGTATAGCATTGTATTAAAAATTATATTATTGAATTTCATAAATTATAATTAATATAATTGAATTTTATTTCAATTTAAATTTAAGAAATTGATTATTCAAATGATATTCACCCTTAACGATTTTCTTTATCTTTTTTCATTATCGGTTATTTTAAGTTTCTCTTAAAACTGAAGCTGCAATTCGAAAAGGAATATAAGATTAAATAGACTTGAAAGATTGAAAATTACTTTCGTAAAAGCAATAAAAAGGATTGAATGCATTAGTTATAAAAATATATTTACTAACATATAATTATATCCCAATACTAATTTAATCCCAATAATAAAATATTCAGAAGATACATTTACATATAGCGAACCAATCAATAACACTTTGGCCTGCATTACCTTTAATTTAAATTTGATTCTTAGAATTGACGATTGTCTTTTGCAGAATTGTTCTTAACACTCTTTCCAAATATCGAGTGAAATCTGCGAGATACTGGGTCGGTTGGTGACGCCTGCTTATCAAACCCAAGCATGTAGATGTGCGTCAGGGAAGTATTAGACATGTACGAAGACAAACATTAGAAACGAAATTACAGTGTAGGTGGCCATTATTTTGTTGAATTGTAGGTTTAGAATGCAGTGAAAGGAAGGACAACATAACGAGGAGATGAATATTGTGGAGACATGCTGATAGTGCCCTGGAGAGCATTCAAGCAGCTATACAGCTATCAAATAAATGGTATCAAAGGCCGTAATGAGTGTCGTCATGTATAGCAATCGACATTCACTTTAGTATTCTGCTGCTTAATGGAGGTCTCCAGGCGTAAGGCTAATTTCAGATTAATAGGGCTAATTTCGGAGAGGGACTAATAAAAACAAATCTACCCCATTCATTGAGATTTCTTATCGAACAAGCCCAGCACCATTGAAAATACGTTTGTCGGTGTGCACAGGTGAGGGTAATCTGCTCTATGGGTAAGATGGTCGTAGACCCTGTACTCTGAATGGGTCATAATGACCCTTGCCTTCACTAGGCCCCATAATAATGACACTGTGGGAGCTGCTCCGACTACACTGTTCTCACCTTCTATTATCTGTCTAGGTCGAACACTGCCTTCTTGACTCTATGCTCTACCATGATTCAAACATCCCTGCCAACATCTAATGGTAACATCGCTCCAACGCAAATATCGAATGGTCCATCAATTTGACCCCCTGATTCCCTTAGTCTAATTACATATTCTGTTCTAAATAAGGACATCTGCTTATATTTGTGTGGAAACATTTAAGCGTCGAATTTTTATTTATTTATTTATTTATTTATTTATTTAGTCGTCGTCGTAGAGAACATGTAGTACAAGTTTTGCCTTTTAAAAATATTTTATATTTAACAATATAATATAATACCATGCATGATTGAATATTTAGGAAAGATAACGAGATATTTACATCCATCTACACATGTACGTTGTAATCTTAGTACCAATTTAATATAAATAAATCCTTCTACATAAAGGCATTGAAGCAAAACTTGTAAAATAAAACGAAAAACATAAACGGAAAGTAAAATATTTGCATGTACGTTAAACTGTCAACTGAACTAGATTTTTTATAATAAATTAACAAATAATTAAAATAATTCAAAACATAATTTATGGGTCGAATATTATATAATATTTAAGATTCTAATATAACCATAAATTATACCTTAAATGGTTTGAACAAGTTGACTTTTATTTAAATACAAGCATTAATTTAAGCTCTTCATTTTTTTTTCATTTCTCTGTATGACTTCTTAATGGGCTTCTTTTTTTTTTTTTTTTTTGCCTCTACATATAGAGGTAGGCACGATTTTTTCTGTTGTAGGGGTCAGGTCTCCTACCTCTAAATCAGTCAAGATTCTGCATGCTTGACTTTTTAATGACCTGAAAACTAAGTGGCTGGATATTTTCTTAAAACCCATGAAGACATTTAAAGTTGTGTCTTAACAGAGGGGCAAACAAAATAGCTTGTAAAATATATTGCTTGCTTGATATAATATTGTTAAGGACAGTCGTTTTGGGATTTCGAGAAAAGTCGTTATGGTGAATGGATCGTTAAATTTCCCAAGTACCGAGCTTTAAAACTAGTTTAGTAGTGTATCGATCGCCTGTTTAAGACTAAAAAGTTTAAAACATTTTGGATTAGAGCAACAGAGGTCGTAAATAAAGTCCTGTCTGGCGATTCATTTCCTTGATGAATTTCGCTTAGTGAACAGGTTTTCATCTGTTTATCTCTTTTGATGGTCTCGAAGTGACTTCTTTTATAGAATTTAATATTTTATACAAAGTTTCGAAAATTGTATGCGTCTCTAAGCCGAAATAAACGAAGGGTTTATTGCTAAACCTTTGTCGTCACAGCTACTTAAATGTAGTTCAAAAATTAACTAATGAAGTCAATAAATGACCTTTCTTTTTCATTGAATTCTTGTCTCTTGAATTTTTTTTTTAATAATTTTTCTCAAAATAAATTAATTAATTCTTTTTTTAAGTTATAATAAATTAAATAGTCCTCTTTAATAAGAGGATATATTATGCTATATTAAAGAAAACTATTTAATTAAATTAGTTTCAAACCAATCTATATTGATAAAGATTGGTTTGGTTTGGTTTGTCACTCTACGGTCATCTTGTGCAAATTTTAGGCTAAAATATCTATATTGATAAAGAGGATTTATAAATCTATATTGATAAAGAGGATTTATAAATCTATATTGATAAAGAGGATTTATCAATCTATATTGATAGAGGATTTATCAATCTATAAATAGAGGATTTATCAATCTATATTGATAAAGAGGATTTATCAATCTATATTGATAAAGAGGATTTATCAATCTATATTGATAAAGAGGATTTATCAATCTATATTGATAAAGATCAAATATTTATAAATTTATCAATCTATATTGATAAAGGTATTTATCAATCTATATTGATAAGGATTTATCAATCTATATTGATAAAGGATTTATCAATCTATATTGATAGAGGATTTATCAATCTATATTGATAGAGAGATTTATCAATCTATATTGATAGAGGATTTATCAATCTATATTGATAGAACATTTATCAATCTATATTGATATTTATCAATCTGTATTGATAGAGGATTTATCAATCTCTATTGATAGAGGATATATTGATAGAGGATTTATCAATCTATATGATAGAGGATTTATCAATCTATATTGATAAATCCTCTTTGATATTAAAATTTCTTCATGTATCAAATTTAAAGACTGTATTTTTATCTGCCATAAAAACCTTATAATGAGCTTTTATTTAAAATAAATATCTTCTATTAAATTTCCTAAAATTTGTATGAACTACTTAGATGAAAATTTTATAAAACTCTAACATCACAGAAGAGAAGTTAAAAAAATAAATAAAAATGTAACTTTTAAAATAATCTGTTACCTGTTTTTTATGATACTATTTCGCATTTTTAAACAGAATGTCAAAAAATTATCTTTGTGAAATAATTCGCAGCAGATAGTAGTTCCTCAACACTTCTAAATTAAATCAATTCTGTCTGAGAATTAATATTTTTATAAGTTTTCGTATGCGTTCCTTTCTTAAATGGATTTCAGTCCTAGAATTTAATAATTTCTAAGAATTTTCATTATTTTAGTGCATATATTACGAAATTTTGCTAAGTCTCATAGATTAGTTACAAGCTTTTTATAAAATAATTGAACGAAAGAAACACAAAATTTTATGAATGTTCTTATGCATAAACTTTTAATATCGGAGCATCAAATTCTATTTCTAAACTAATGAAACAACACTAATAAAAATGGGGTATTTTCTTAAAAATATTCTTTATCTTTTTTAAGTTAGATCAGTGTTGCCATATGATTTATTTTCTCTATTATTTTAGCTTAGCCAGCATGTTTTCGTCTTTTGATCATTCTTTGAAGAGATTTAATAAATCAAATATTAATTTAAAAATATTGTGTAATTTCTATGAATCCAATAATAATTTTCTAACTAAATTATACAAATTTTGTAAAATTCATTATCTAAATTAAATAAAATTTTTATATGTAAACCGCTATCCTTAAAACCCTATATCTGAAACATTTACATGTTTTTAATCTCTTACTTGCAAGAAAAATGACGAAACTCACTTTTAAATTTTCTTTTTATGCAATAGACCGAAATATTTAATGTTAGTTTATTAACAGAAAATATATCACAGAAGTGGTTGCTGAATCAACTATGAAGTTTGGTTTCGTGACCTTTTTCTTTCAATGATTACATACCCAAGCTTTCCTTTTTTCTTCCCTTCTGTAATTTTTATATGTAAACCGCTATCCTCAAAAACAATATATATCTGAAACATTTACATGTTTAAATCTCTTACATGTAAGAAAATTAACGAAACTCAGAAATTTTTAATTTTCTTTTTATGTAATAGACTGAAAGACTTAATGTTAGTATATTAACAGGAAATATATCACAGAAGTAGTTGCTGAATCAACTGTGAAGTTTGGTTTCATGACATTTTTCTTTTTAATTATTACATACTCAAGCTTTCCCCCTCTGTAATTTTTTTTATCTAAACCATTATCCTTAAAACTCTATATCTGAATTATTTACATATTTAAATCTCTTATATGTAACAAAAAAATGACGAAACTCAAAAACTTTAAATTTTCTTTTTATGCAATAGACTAAAAGATTTAATGTTAGTATATTAACAGGAAAGATATCACAAAAGTAGTTGTTGAATCAATATGAAATTTGGTTTCGTGACCTTTTTCTTTCAATGATTACATACCCAAGTTTTCTCTTTTTCTTCCCTTCTGTAAAATTGGATGCTTTTGACTTGTACCGCTTTTCAACTAAGTTGCGAAATGGTCTTTTTCGTTTAGTTTCAGTATATTTTTTTACACCTCTACACTAAGATGATTAAATTTTATCTTTATCTTTCTGAAATACTTGTAATAAAAGTCCTTTCTTATGTAAGTCTCATTAATTTTCCTCAGACAACACGGTTCAAGTTATTTCATGAATTTCCTGAATAAAATTAAAGGTCATGTTTTTACAGTATGTAAACAATCACCACGAAAATATTTCTATACTTAAAAAATTACCAAATAAATAGTTGTTTTGTTAATCTCTAACCACCTCTGGGTTAGACTATTGTTAAACAAGTGTTTATACACCTTTTACTTTATAAAAGCTTTCATTCATATCTTTTTAAATTATGAGACAAAGCCATTAGATAAGAGATCAGACTACTTTTTTGATAGTTTGGTACATCCCTGAAACCTCCATGTTAGCCTGCGGTTAAACATTTTTTTTTTTTTTTTGGAAAAAAAAATCACGTTTTTTCAATGCAAAAATATGCTTCGGGAGAAGATTTTTTATTGGATCGTGAATATATTGCAAAATGAAATAAAACATCTACTTCTTTGATGTTGCTTCAAAACACGCTTGTATAAGAGCAACTTTTATTTTACTCCTTTGAAATAAAACTCTGAAAGTTTTTTTCCTTTCACACGCTTGATCGGTAACAAGCCAGAAAGCCGTCCAAATAAAATGGATCTTCAAACATTCTTTTGTGGGATGCTTTGAAACAATGGTATAAAAAAATTAATGCTTCAACGAATTTCTCTTCTCAGAGAAATATTTTTCTGCTTTAACCGAAATCAGTTTCTTCGCTTTTAAAGTGATCATATAATTCAATTCACTTAAAAAGTTACTTGATTTTTAGAAAGAAATATTAATCTGACTTAACATTTACAGTGATCAAATAAATCAATTAAAAAGTTACTTGATTTTTTTAAAAAGAAATATTAATCTGACTTATCATTTACAGTGATCATATAAATCAATTCACATAAAAAGTTGCTTGATTTTTTTGAAAAGCAACAAAAATCTGACTTGAAATTTACAGTGATTATATAAATCAATTCACTTAAAATGTTACTTGATTTTTTTAAAGCAATATGTGACTTAACATTTACAGTGATTATATAAATCAATTCTCTTAAAAAGTTACTTAGTTTTTTAAAAAGCAATATAAATCTGATCTAACATTTACAGGGATCATATATATCAATTCACTTAAAAGTTACTTGATTTTTTTAAAAATCAATATAAATCTGACTTAACATTTACGGTGATCAAATAAATCAATTAAAAAGTTACTTGATTTTTTAAAAAAGAAATATTAATCTGACTTATCATTTACTGTGATCATATAAATCAATTCACTTAAAAAATTATTCGATTTTTAAAAAAAAAAACAAAATAAATCTGAATCTGACTTAACATTTACAATGATATAAAGCAATTCACTTAAAAATTACTTGATTTTTTTTAAAAAACAATATAAATCTGACTTAACATTTACATGTTTATGCAATATTTTTAGTAAAAAAATTTTAGATTTCTTTTAAAAAAATTTTAATTTAATTAATATATCTTTTGCTTAAATTTCACTTTTAAATTCATTGATTTAAAAATATTTCCAAAAATATGTACAGTAAAAACGAAATTTTTTGCTTAAATAAATTTATGCTAATCATCTTAAAAATTATTTCGTAAAGACACAAATCCATATAGAACAATTTTGATTTGCTCACATTTATATCTATAGTGTTTATATAAGGGGCATCTATTATGTTCACAGTATGCCTTTCCAATACACTAATGTGTAGAACCTAAGCATGGATTGATTTTTTTTTCGTTCTAACTCTGCAAAGAAATTTGCTGGTGACAAGAAAATTTAAAATACAAAGACATTACTTTGAATTTGAAAAAACCTATAAACAACTAGTGAAAAATGAATAGGAAGCATACAGTGTGGAATCAAGCAAAAAAGGGTAGTAAAGTAAAACTGATTATCTGGCTGAGGGAAAGAAAAATAAATGTCCCTTAATGACTTCCTCTAAATGTGCTCTGTGTGTTGAATGCCAAATTATAAAAATGGTTGTTGAGGTAAGAACGATCTGAAGTTATTGTCCATAAAAAAAAAATATCCTGCACCTAAATGCATCCCTTTTGAAATAAACTTTTGAGGGGAAAGATCGTTTGTTGACAATAGCAGCTTAATGAATGACAGTCGAAAATGGGGAACTCGAACTTCATCAAAATGCTTCTTCAAATGAGTACTCAAAGGCTATCATAAGTTCTCTTTTACTGGTATGATACCGTGACCTGGCCTCTTTCAATAACAACTGAAGTCCCGAAATTCTAATAATTAAGGGTCTATTGAAGGCGACTGCCTTCTGTTAAAGGTTGCCGGTTGATTAGATGTGCAGTATTTATCCTCTTTTCACCAGTTTAAAATAGCCAATACACAGTTGTCAAATTGAAGCGACTTTCAGAATGAAGTTGAATAGGCCATCATTACGAAGACGTCCGGCAGTGGTAAACAGCTTCATTTGGCATGCTATTGATATGTGTAGTATTTATAATATTTTCACCACTTTAAAAGGTACAACCCATACACTGTCGTTAAATTAAAGCGACTTGAATGAAGTTGAATAGGCCATCATTATGAAGACATCCGGCAGTAGTAAACAGTTTCATTTGACATGCTTTTGCTGGGTGCAAATGTTTCTCGAAGAACTGGTTTCTGTCTCTTTTGTTATTACAAAAAATCATTAAAATTACTATTGCTCTCGGTTTTATATCAGAAATATAATTTAGACATTTTTTTTTTTAAATAAATTTCGTTTGTCGTTATATAATTTTGATAACGTTAGCATAAATGGTTATCGAATTCAAATAGTCATTTCTGCATTAAGTCATTCATAAAATTCTTAAATTTAAATAACCATTACTTGTTTTTGGAAAATTATCCATTACTTGTTTTGTTGACTTCATTTTTTAAAATTTTACTTATTAATGCAATTCATATAGACTGTCTCACGGTCACCATGTATATATTTTATCGAAACTTATTTCACTAATATTCCCAATGGTAGACAAAAATTAATTTCTGAATTCGTTAAATGAACCAAAAGTGAGTTTTTAATTTAGAAGTATTATAAAGTTTTTAAAAATTAAAAAATGCAATAGGTTTTAGAATAGTTTTTTTAATAAGAATAAGCAGACCTGACTAGAAATATTTCTAAATAATACTTTATAATAAAAAATTTCATCATGTATTTTCTTCATGTTCGCTTAAAATATTTATTATTCAATTTTACAAAATTATTGCTATTTTTATTTCTCTGAATTCATTTTTAAAATTTTTTTATCATCATGGAGAAAATTCAGTTACGAATTTCTTAAGTAACATTTTTAGTTTAGAATGAAATACTAATATAATTTGTCTGATAAAAGTGGAGCATAACAGTAAGGAGAAAAATCTTTCTTTTTTTTTATCAGTAACTTGCATATTCCATGATTCTCAAAATATTCCCAGACTCGCATATTTTCTATTAAAATCGCTTCTTCAGTTTGATTTTAAACCCAACTTTTTGACAATATTTTATTCTAAATTGTATATTGAATATTTTCCTTTTAAATTCCAAGCCATTACCTTCATACTACATTTTTAGAAATTTGAACGCAAAGTCATTTTCTAATTCATTATAATAGTTTTAAAAAGAAAACTCTGCTATAATGTTACTCCAAATTTATAATTTAATAAAAATTTTAAAGATAAATATCGAATGATTTGGTTTCATTAATAAACACTTTTGAAGATAAATATCGAACAATTTGGTTTCTAAAGTTAAATTTTTTTTTTTTTTTTTTTTTTTTTTTTTTTTACAATGCTATGTTGTAATTTATTTTTGAAGATTTATTTTAATTCATGACATATAATTAAGAAATTTCAATGTAAAATACTTCAAATATAAATCTTCAAATATTCTATATTTGCAGATTTATATTTCAAAAGCAAAATAAAACAGATAGTTCAAAAGCAAAACAAATACTTAGGCAAAATTAAAAATAATAATCGATTCGAAGTTAAAAATGTAATAATTAATAAAAATTTCTTAATATCAGAAGATCCAAAGATCATAATAAACTAATGGGAAGTTACCATTTATTTTAACATTATAATTCGCAATTTTAAAATTCCACCACTAGTATCAGAATAGGAAGTTTATTTTGACATTAGAATTCAAGATTTTAAAATTCCATCACAAGATTAATTTTATTCACCTCAAATGAGAATTAAAAGTCTAAAAATATTATATTTTAAGCTAATAACTAGATAAAATAAACTTAAAGTCATTCAAGAATATAAAAAAATTAGTAAATATAATTCTTCTTTTTAACATTCTCTTTTTTTTTTTTTTTTTTTTTTACGACTAAATTAATATGCGAAATATTATTAATTTAATTTTTAATTAATTTAATTAGTTTAAAACAAAGGATTTATGAAACATATAGGAAGTTCTAAAACTAAACAAAAATGTAACAAGTATTAAATATATAAAACACAATTTAAATAGTTTAAATTGCTTCTTTAAACTGCATTAAGTGAAACTTTCATTTCACTTAAAAATGAATTTTAAGGTTAATATGCTCTTATTTTAATGTTTAGTAGCGAAAGATAAACTTTCTGGAAAGATAATTATTCAAGTTAAAAGAAAACAGAAAAAGATTTAACTATGATTCCGTTTTATTTTATACAATACTTTGAAAAGCGAATAAATTGAAAAGGATTTTTAGATGCGAATTTGATTTTTAGAAGCGAATAAATTGAAAAGGATTTTTAGATGATTTTTTTTAGATGCGAATTTGATTTTTAGAAGCGAATAAATTGAAAAGGATTTTTAGATGCGAAGTTGCCTTGGTTCATTATGCTGTATAGACAAATCATATTATTTACTTATTTTTAAATGAATATTTTTATTTACTATTTAATTATACATCATTGAATGCTTACAACCATTTATTTCATTAACCCAAATAAGAATTTAGCAATGGTCAAAAGGAATTAATTTTAATTTTAAAACATTCCTTTTAAAAGGAAGAATTATTTTTAAAAAATTTAGTTCTGAAATCATCTTTGTATAGTATTAATTTAAAAATTCAACTTAAAATTTATTACATCAAGTTAAGATATTTTAAAAACAAATTTTTATTCGACATATTTTTTTTATCAATGATGCAAACTTATTAGCAGTCTCGTTTGATATGTTTTTTTTTTTTTAATACAATTGTAAGTAGACACAAAATTTTGAATTTTATAAATTGATTCTGTAACGTCTCTGCCTTACTAAGCGTATAACGTTTCAAGAAGAGGGCCACTTTCAGGTTTAAGGGACTTTAATTTTTATTTGCAAGAATTATATACAGAATTCTATTTACAAAAAATAAAAAATAAAGATAAAGTGATTCACTCCAAGGACGGAAATTTTCAGAGTTCACCAGTCTACGACGAATCTAATGCACCCGGACTGCGGCAGACCTTACAGGAAACCACAAAGGGTCACGAAGGTGATACACGAAACCACAAGGGGCTCATTTTGTAAACAGGCGGAAAATCCGACCTATTCAGTCACTTCAGAGAAAAAAAATAGACACTTCTGATCGACTCGTCACAGAATTCTTTCTCTCGCCTCTCTCAAAAATTTCCTTTTAAGACAATCCGTCAAGAAAGGGCGTCTAAGTGCTTCCCTCACTTCTCTTTGGAGTAGACATTTCTTAGCTCGTGGTCTGTCCACAATCAAGATAGAAGAACTCATGGTATATCAAATGATTGATTTTCAATCTCTTATTCTTTCGACCTGTGAAGGTCGCACATACATTCACTAATTTTATGTCTCATTATCCATGATACCGAATATCTGCTATCAGATTTGAATGACAGGTTGTTCTCATTACTACAAAACACTAATTGCATGTAATATATCTACTCACAATAAAGCTCGTCTGCTGTCAAATTTGTTGGGTTTATTATATATTTTTCAAATAACATATATACGCAGCATAGCGTTTAAATATCGTGCTTTTATACCAATTTACTGATTTTATTATCCATTTTACTGTGTTATATTTTGTCTATTTTAAATAATTACTAATCAAATTATTTTTTGTATCCATTCAATTTAAATTAAATTACGTTGATGAAAACTGTATAATAATACGATTCATTTAGATGATACTAACAAGGATAAATAAACTAAATGAAAAATATTTCGTACAATGTTATCTAAATAAATATTTTTCAGAAATATAACCCAATATTATGAAACATTGTTCTTAGGTTGTAGCTACTGAACATAAAGAAATTTCATCAATTTTTCTTTTCAAGTAGTTAGCAGCGTCCTCTATCGGCTTTAAAGATAAAAACAAAACCTCAAATATTTGGGTAACATATGAATCCCGTTATTTAAGTAATATCTAAAGTTTCGTAACACTAATACATTAATAAAATGTTCGAAGAAATCCTTTTAATCCCTTAAGAATTTCGGAAATATAAAAGTTAAAAGTGATCTGATTTTAAAATTGATAAATATTGCATCTGATATATTGTAGTCATATTCTAGAACAAAATAAAAATTGAAAAAATTATAAAAATTTGTAACTGTCGAAAACTCAAATAATATTCCATAATAACGTTCCGAAATTTTATCTATTTTTAATGTTTACATTAAATGCACAAATCTATTGAAATGATTAAAAAATGAAAATGATAATGATGAAAAAGTTACTGAAACGAAATTTTATGAAAAGGGGAAAATGAATCATTCATAAGCAGGATTTACATAATATTTGAGCAAAGTAAGTAAATATCAATATTAATCTTTACGTGAATTTAAAAATCAATTTTACTTTTAAACATAGCCGTATTAAATAATATATTGGAATATGGATAATATTTTCCACAGGGAATAATAACATTGCTATTAGGTAATCAGTTTTTATATTTTTATTCTTTATAATGTTGTTAATTTGAATTTATTTTGGTTAAATTTAAAACATTTTAAATGTTTTTCTTTACAGGGAGACAGTTAAATATTTTTTTTTTAAAATTGGTAGCAATGAAATAATTATTTTTAGCATAACATTAAAATTAATTTTTTATAGTAGCAAGACAAAATGTTATGTTTTAAATTTTTAATTTCCATTTAAATTGTTTGCGAAATCAGATACATTTGCTGTAAAATTGTGATTTTTATTGCATAAAGTAATGATCTTATTTTGATTTCTGATGATACTTAATTAGTAAACTTTCGTTTACTTTTTACCTATGAATAAAGATATTTCTTCTCTATTTGGAATGACCTTTAAATTCCGGCAATATTTATTAAAGAAAAAAATAATTAAAAAATATAAACATATTTTCTTTTAACTGTATTTAATTATTGAATTTTTAATAAATATGCAGTAGTAATAATAAAAAAAAATGCCAAGAGTTGTAAAATTTTTCACCTTGAAAAGTGATGTTTAAATTAAAATTTCCATGATGCTGCATTATAATAAGTTAATGATTCAAATAAAAATTAATTTATTATATTCATTTTTGTACATTTCAAGAAACACGTTAATTTCATTTATTATTATTCCACAATTTTATCAACCTGAATTTCTTATAGTTAACGAAATCTAATAGAGTAGGGCTAAACGCAGTTTTAGGTATTTTGAAATATAAATTATTTAAATCAATAATATTTTACTCTAAAAATTATTATTATTCTAAGTTGTACTATGTAGATGCATAGACGAAATATATAGACATATAGACGAAACATAGACATATAGTTCTACATAGGCCAAAGTACTAATGCTCACACAAAACATTTTTTCACCATTCCATGGTTGACATTATATGGGATTTGATAACATTTTTGCGCACATTCAGTAAAAGTGTTCGTTCAGAAAAAAAAAAAATTTAAGCAAAAATTAAAAGTAAATTATCTCTATATTACATTTAAATTTTTATTTAAAAACTTTTGTTATTTCATGTGGAAATTCATAAAAATAAATTTACTTTAAATATTCATTAGAAGATAGGAATTTTTTTTTTAATATTTGATGATTAGTTTATTTTATTTCAAGACATATTTAAACCAATTTAATACCCCTTTTATTCAATGAAAAAAATAAATTTAATACTAAACGCTTATAACATTTGAGCAGTTTTTCTCTCAAGGTTGCAAGTCCATTTTATATTATATAAAAATGTTCAAATGTTAGTATTTGAATGGTTTGAAAAATATTGGTACATGTTAATATGCTCATTTATTTGAATGGTTTGAAAAATATTGGTACATGTTAATATGCTCATTTATTTGAATGGTTTGAAAAATATTGGTACATGTTAATACGCTCATTTTATGTTTATTTTTTTAAATATTAAATTGATTTAAGTTTATAATGTGATGGTTTTTAAAGTATTAGTTAAATTTCTTTTATCCTTTTGATGACCTCAAATATCCATGCATACATTTATGAAATATTAAATATGGGATTTCAATTGAATCAAACGAATTTTTTTTTTTTTTTATGAAATTGTTATTAATAATGTCAAAAAAATTAGTTAAATAAAAAGGCTTTATTTCAATATTTCTTCAGGTAATGCCATTTTTAATTACTTTAATTATAATTTTATATTAATACTAGGTACCATTTTTAATTTTATCATTAGGAGAAAGTTTTTAAAAGTAGTCATGTTGTATTTAAGAAATATAAGATAATAGTTCCATCATATCGTTGAATTTTTTTGGATGTGATGGACCTGGCATGATGATATAAAGTTGAGTTATGTTACAAAAAAAAAATTAAACAAAAGTTAAACAAACAAAATTCCAGTGAACGAAAGAACATTTTGATGTCATTAACAGTGTTGCCCTGCATATAAAAATTCTGTAGAGAAATTGCATAGCATAATTTTTTAACTAAATATCATGACTTTGCAAAAAGTGGAGTTATATCACTTCCAAATTAATTATATTTGTACTTTCATTAATGACGTAAATTTATATTGACAAAATGATTAACATTTTGAAGAGTCCCCCCCCTCCCGTCAAAAATGTGCTTACACCACTTTCAAAGAAAGCGGCTCATTTTCCGAAATAATTAGATATGCAAATTAATATCCGTAGCGTCAAACAAACAAATTTGTAATAAAATTAAAATTCTACCCATCTTTTGCGCGTCTGTTTAATTAAAAAAGAAAAAACAAACTGTTTTTATTGAGCACAAAATTTAAAAAGAAAAAACAGTATGTTTGTGGTTAAATGCTTAAAATTGAATGTAAAACGCTGTCTTTTTCACACCCATTTTTTTGTAATTTTAATTATTCCCTATTAAACTTTTCGTTTCATTTTTAAATTCAATAACTAAATAAAAAGGTTTTTAAAAATTGAATGCCTTATAGGGTTTTTTTTTTTTATTGATTATTATTTTTTATTTTTATTTATTTATTTATTTATTTATTTTTTTTTTTTTTTGAATAATCGTCAATTTGCAATTGTCAGAAAATATATATATTTTTTTGAAAATATATAAATTTCGCCTTTGCTTCTTTGAAAAGAATAAATGCTTTCAAATTCTGAAAGAGACGTTTGGGCACTTTCAAATTTGCGTTTATGCTTATAAATTGCACGTAATAAAATATTGAATGGAAAAGATGCTTTCGTAGCATTTCTTATACATTTCATTTCTTCTCGAAATATATGTCCAAATCCGATAAACTATTTGTTAAAGATCGTGGCGACATCTATTGCGGAATATCGCTAAAAATATTAAAGAGAAAAGTGAACTTATAAATACAAATTCAATCAATTTTGATTTTTAACATATATAGAATAGGTAATATTCTTTGACAAATATATTAAACTCCTTAAATAAAGTTAATTTTTTATTTTGTAAAAAAGGTTAAAATTTTTAGATCAGTCAATTTGTTATGGAAATTAAAAAGAGATAAATAAATATAATTAATTTGTTAGATAAAATGCATTATTACTTATTTGAAAAATATTCTGTAAATATTTCTCTGAAAATATACAGTTCTATTGAATTGATAGTTTGGATTTTATATATAAATAGTTTAATTGTTTTGCTGCAAAAGAAATAGAATAATGATTTAAAAATTTTCTATGAAGAAGACATCTTAAAAAGAAAAAGTAGGTAAACGAAATAAAATAATAAATTAATTAATAAATAAAGAACTAAAAAAATATGTCAACAAATTAAAAATCAATGCAATAAGTTTATATTAAAAAGGATATAAACTAAGATGATACTACTTTATTTTGATATTTATTTATTACGAATCTAAAAAAAAAAAAAGGTGTCATTTTTTTTTTTTTTTATTATTATTAAAAGTTATGGTTAAAAAAAAAAAGGTCATGTTATATAGTTGCTTTGAATGACCAAACTGCAATACAAAATACGAAAAAAGAAATAAATTAATACAATATTTTATTTAGTTCATCTTTCTCTAATCTTAATGGCATATGGCTTTTGAAAAACAAAAATATTTTAAGCACAAAACAATTGATATTTTTAAGCTAAAAAGTAAAGATATTAATATGGAAAAATTTATAATTTTTTTAGTTGCAATTTGTTTTATTAGTAACGTAATTTCAATATTTTTCTAATGTGCATATTTGAGCCAACTAGACTCATGATGCTGAAACTAGACTCATTCTTTTCCATGTCTATTTTGAAAACAAATAATTGCTTTTTGTCCTAATTCTAAAAATTTGCCACCATAAACTTATCGATGTTAGTAAAAAACAATATGTAATGAAAATAAATGTGTACCATATAAACTGTGGGATACATTTATCAAAACTTTTCCCCTTTGCAGACATCGAATAACCTTATTTTGATATTAATTTTCTACAGTGTTTATTTGAACCAAATTGTCGTGAATAATCTAACAACCATTTACGACAGTGTTTATTTGAACGAAGTTGTAGAGAATATTCAGACATATCAATTACCATTCAGTAAACGAATTCCTGTTTTCAGAATTATAATTAATGGTTTTCAAAGATTTGCTTAAATTAGATTTAATCTTGTCAAAGAGATGGAACTTTGAAAATGAATTTGCGTTTTGAAACGTTTTGAACGACCACTTAACAAGACAGTAATCACATGGAATATATTGGAATGTCACATTATAACCACTCTCCCAGCCAGAAGACACTGTGGATTAGATATCTTATTATTAAGTGAAGGATGAACTCTTCTCTGTTTAAATCAAGAATGTCCAATTTTTATCTGCCTAGGGCAGGGGTCGCCAACCTGCGGCTCGCGAGCCACATGCGGCTCTTTGGATGTGAAGCTGCGGCTCTTTAGTTCCATACGCAAATATTATTTATTTTATCAACAAAAAAAAAACATTTACAAATCGTTTAAACATGCATGTACGTAACGCAACAAAAGTGGACAGCTTTAAAAGAAATGCCGCGAGTTGAAGCACTTATATTCGACGCATGGAATGGTTTTCCAGATTGCTACAGTGAGGTGAAGAAGTTGGCATTTGGAGTGCTGACTATCTTAGGATCGACATGTTCGTGCGAGCAAGCGTTCTGTTGCATGAATATAATTAAAAGTAAAGTAAGAAGCCAACTAACAAATGAAAATTTAGAGTCGTTTTTGAAACTTAAAACAACAAGTTATGAGCCAAATTTATCCAAACTTTCTAAAACCATGGCAAAGTCATCGCTCCCATTGAATTTGTTTGCTCAATTGTTTGTTATTGAAGTACAAGTTAGTGTTGCAAGTAAATGTTTAATTGTTTTAATTTTTTACTTAAATAATAAGTAATTATCTAATAATGCCATATATATAATAGAGAGTTTTTGCATACCGTATTTTGGACGTCCGTTAGCTTTTTCTCCCTAGCGCGCATGCTCTTAGGAAATTGCGCATGCGTATCTGTAATAATGTTTCCTATGAGCATGCGCGCTGGGGAGAAAAAGCTAACGGGCGTCCAAAATACGGTATGCAAAAACTCTCTATTATCTAATTTGTTGTGAAAAACACTACTAATATATGAGTAAATAGATATTTTTCTTATGAATAAATAGATTAGGTTTTTTTTATCAAAAAACTTTATTTATGCGAGTACTATTTATTGTTGTCAAGAAAAAAATTTTGTGGCTCTTTAAAAACTATATTATTATTTAAATAAACTATATTATTTTGTAAATTGTAATTTTTGACTCTTCCGACTCAAAAGGTTGCCGACTCCTGGCCTAGGGCTACACATTAAGAAAAAAATTATCTCTTGGGCACACATAATATACTATATTTAATAACATACTCTCGCAGGGATACTAGTATACATATTTATCAGTTCGATCTTCTCGATACTTAATTAAGATTTAAAAAATAAATAAATAAATAATATTTAGTTTACGACTATAATGTAATTTTTTGTTTTTCTTGGCAACTGTGAAAACGGTTAGATTATCACAAGGAGTTTTGCAGTCAATTTTGGGGTAAGAACAGAATCATCGTTAATTTAATTTCTGAAGAAATTTATTCTTGAATCTAAATCGGAAATATTAGTAGCTTAGGAGCTTCTCAGTATCATTCGTTATAGTATTCCAGTGAAAACTATTTGCAAATTCAAAATAAACTTTCGGAAAAAAAATCAGTTCCTTAGGGATTCATATATATACATTGGGATAGCAAGTTCACTCAAAAATATTTTCCATATGATAAGGCATATTTGTGATTGCTGGGGCTACCTCTTTCTTAACACAAAATGGATGATCAGCTAACATCAAGGAAAAAGATTTATCAAAAAAGGACATATTGGTATTTAATATCTAACATCATTACCTGAAATTAAAGTTAGTAAATTTAAGATTGCTCTTTCTCGCGTATCAGTTTATATTGCACTTTGAAATCAAAGCGGAATTAATTGTTTTTTTTTTAACTTCAAGAGCTTCGAAGAAAATGCCAGTTCTATTTGCAGCAAAGAGAGTATTGGTTATTTTTAAAAATACTAACTGCTAAATTTTTGAAAAATTTTAAAAATGATCAATTTAAAGTTGCCTGCATTGAAATTTTCTAAATCTATCCTAAAATCTACATTCGTATGTATAGTATCGCCATCTGTTATCGAAAAAAGACTTTATAAAATATTATCAATAAGTATAGAAGTCTGTAATGAATTTGTTGGCTCAAATATGTTGGCTACATATTTGTTGTCTGAATAGCGAATGACAAAAGAAAATTTTCGACTTTGGAAAACGCAAAATTCATGACAAAATAACACATAAAAACGGGAATATCTGAGTACTTGTATTTTTAAAAACGTTGTAAAATGACCTTTACATTCAATTTTATCCGTTTCCTGCTGCGTCCCCCGTATTCGTGTATTCCCTGAGTTTATTATATTATTGTATTCTCGTTTTTGTCATTCATGCACCAAATAAAGTCATTGGTGTTTATTGAAGTCAATTTTTAAGTTGAATGTATGATTTTGGTTTATATCCTAAATAATTCTTGAATGATATCAGTAATAGTATGATAAATCGGGAGTTTTCTTATTGCGTTTTAAAAAGTAAAATATGTGTGTGATTCAGCATATTTTTTGGAGTTATTGGTATTCACTACACTTAAATCAGAGGAATAGACATCAAACTGACTTACCTCATTTTGAATTTTTTCTTCTTTGTTTTCCGATGCGCCAATCAAAAGTTGGAAATCCTGGTTACTTGTAGCCATGTCCTAATTAGTTCAGATCTAGTCCATAAAAATCGTGAATAAAATGACAACAAATGATCACAGAACACGACCACTCGAAATATTCAACTCATTTTAACGAATACTCACTCAAAGTTATAAAAACAGAAATTCTCTTTAATACACATACAAGTAATATTCAGTGAGTAGCTATCGGTCTATATTATCTCAGATCTCCAATCGAGATCTTCATCGGCTAGTTAAAACTCGTAACTTCGATGAATGTTCTTAGCAGTTTTTCCAGCTTGACAAGATCAACCCTGCTCTGTTTGAAATCCCTCAAAGATCAAAAGTGTTAATCATCAACAGCTATCATTCAATTTCTTTAATTTTTTGTCACACTAGAACCAGCCAGCCAACCAAAGGCACATTGCATCTAATTACGCTGCATACCTCCATTACATTCAGGGTGAAGAGTGCTGGTTGACTACCCTTAGATGACAATTTGGATGGTATTTATAAAACGCAAAATTCCTGACAAAATAACACATAAAAACGGGAATATTTACAGTATTTCTATTTATAAAAACGTTGTAAAAAGACCTTTACATTCAATTTTATCGTTTTCAAGTCGCGTCTCCCCCCCTCCCTATTCGTGTATTCCCTGTGTTTATTATATTATTGTATTTTCGGTTTTTTTATATATATTCTTTTTTTTTAAAGGTGGGGGGAGATGAGAAATGAAGCACCAGGAAAAAGTAACTGCTTTTATAAAAATTAATTACGTATACAGTCCATGTGCAAGAAATGAAAAAAATTTGAAACAGCACCATCAATGGTACATCAAATCAGCAATTGGGAAAACTTACTCTGGCGGCGATGCATGCTTGTATATGTCTGTGTAAGGGCATAATAAAGATTTTTAATCAGATCCTGGGATAAATTTTGTCAGGCATTTCTAAATTATTTCTTCAAATCTAAGACGTTTTAGGGTGCTCGAATCCGAAAGCCTAGCATGTGCTATACATGTTCAATTGACAAACCGTTTGGTCCAAATAAGAGTATCAACAGCACGGAGGTAGTCACGAGGTATACAAGCCACACGGAACTTACCAATTAGTGAATGATCCCAGAATGATTGTGTATGAAGAGCAATGCAATAAGCCACAGGAACTCAACAACAAATAGTTGAATTTTCAAAATTGTGTGACGGGTGTTTAGAGACGACCAGGTGTTATAACAGACAACATCTTAAACAACCAATCCAGAGGTAATAGCTGCATGCCTCTATAAAACAAATATCGATTAGGACCACTGGCCCTGACACCTTTAACACGGATCCGGTGATCATTTGATCCATGTATGAATAGGGTTCATTGTTGAAAGCTCTGCAATCGCTGTCGGCAAGAAGCAACTATAATCTCTAGAACAGATGAAAAAAGGAGACTTCTTAACCCCCACCTTTGCCAAACACCGTGAGATAGGAGAAGGTACGGAATAGAATGTAGCCCGTTGGTCTGTGGGCATTGATGCCGTTGGGACAATTTTGAGGTACCAGTACTGTGCAAGAGGTGACCTTTTACTTGGTCGACAAACAGGCTTCATACATCTTGGCTCTACGACCACATTCAAAATCATCCAATTGCCTACAGGGTCTTCAGCCATGTCGTAACGACATGACAAACTTGATAAATGTATTGCACTTCGACTGACATGATAAATTTATCTAATTTCAATTGACATGATAAACTTATTGCATTTTAACCGAAAATGGTTCCGTATGGGAGCTTGTTAGGTCATTCAAAACCAAAAGATCAACAGTCGCACACTTACAGTAAGGTTTTTATTGCAACAAGGCCGAATATGAATTCAACAAGGCCGAAATTATTGCTAATAATTTTGAAACTCAGTTTCGAATAAATAACATCTCTCATCCCAAAACGGAAGAAAATATTAAAACAACAATTGGCGAATTTTGTCTCAATTTTCAAGAAAGCACACCAAACCTTTTGACATCGCGAAAATCATAAGGAAAACGATAACTAAAATAGCGACGGGTATTGATAAAACAACAAATAAAATACTACAAGATTTCCAGCAGATCACGATAAATATTTTTAATTTTTTAATTAATAAATTTTGGACTTAAAACATTTTCCTAATCTATGGAAAACAACTACTGTTGTTCTAATTCTGAAACTTGACAAAGACCCTCCATAAACAGGACAGTTGCAGACCCATTTCTCTTCTCTCCAGTTTAAGCAAAATTACTGATTCTATAATTTTGGAAGGAATAACTAAATTTGTTACAGAAAATTAAATTCTTAACCTTGAGCAATTTGGATAAAAATAAAATTAGGCAAAATTTATCAACGATCTATCAATTATTATCGATCTATTACTCCCCAAGAATTCATTTCAGCCGGAATAAATATATACTTTTGAAATCATTCGTATAACAGGATCTAAATTCGTACCGTTTAACATCTATAAAAGTATTATTTGTTTTTATATTTATTTCAAAATATTATGAAATTTTGAATGCCTCTAATTGCGCCATCATGTTCCAAATTAAAATATTAAACAATTCGGAAAACCTAAGGTAGAAACTTCTGATTCGTTTTTATTTTCCTACAGTTCTTAATTTAAATGATTATTTCGAGAAACCCTGTAAGACTTCTTCGTTCACATTTTAATGTCTTCACAATAATGGACGGTATACAAACGTATAAATTGTATAACTATCCTTTCGTTTATAATAGAGTAAAGTGAAGGATATAATTACGATATAAAAGCCAGATAAACATTTTAATAATGGATTTGAATGAAAAATTATGTTGCCTAAAATTATACAGATCGTATCAATTTTATGTTTCAAAACAATGAAACACAAAAACTATTGAAGTTTCCGTTGATCACTTATAAGATTTTTGTTATTATATCTGGAAATTCATAATACTGAAAAATTCTGGAGAATTCATAACAATTTGATTATCTGGTTAATTTTTGGATTAGTACTTGTGACAAAGGCTTAGCTATGAAAAGCTGAACAAATACAAATCGAGGATTAATTTCAGAATTAACTTACTATATTTAAACATATATTTAATTTTCAATATAACAAGTCTAACACAAATTGAGTTATGTTTATTAGTATGGATTTTAATAAGAAATATTGATTCATAATAAGAATAAAATCCATATTAAAAGTATTTATCTGATATTAGAACTAAAGTCTTATCTTATTTGTATCTCTTATCTCATTTAATATCATTCCCATTTTAAAACAGAAGTAAAAAGTGAAGTTCCACTGGAATTTCTTATATTAATCATGTTAAGCAATTTGCATTCATTGTGTTCGTTCCGAAGTTATGGACATGGTAACTTTCAAACTTTTGGGTAGCAATCTCTTTCTCAAAAAAATTCAAGGTTTCAGAGAAAAAATAATAGTAAATAAAGGAAATAAAAATAAAATTCATTTGCTAATTTATAATGCAACTATAAAAGTTAATATACTTTGATGCGAGATTCCTTGGTTTTTTTGTAACATGTAGAAGCGATACCCGATTTCTTGCCATGGATTTGGAAACATTTGAAGAGAAATGAAGTTAATAGCAATTATGAAACACTGCTTCAGTTCTTGCAAATTATTAAAAGACATCTGCTGAATACAATTTTTTTTACATAATTTTGTTATGTATCCAATAATTCTTGGACAACTTGTATATCGGTATAAACAATTTAAAGACTTGAAATTATAAATACAGATGAAGTTTTTTTAATTAATCAACACAATGATGATACTAACGTCAATGTGATATCAATTTCTTTCAGAACGTAGCACCGTGCAAATGTCGATGTGTTTATGTTTGTTTAATAATATATGCTTAATTGTTTTTCTTCCTATAAAGAGTTAAAAAACATAAGTTAAGCATTATAAGTTTGTGCTACTTTTAGATAAATGTTCCCAGAACCAATAACTATTTTAACATTAATAATAACTTGTATGTATTTTTTTTCTAATAAATGTATATGGTATTAATTTATTCACGAAATATAAGTTTTTTATAAGTTTTCAACATAAGCATGATACTTTAAAAATTTTAAAATGTTGATTTTAATACAGTTGACTATTAATTCATGAAATTTTTAAAGGATTGGAAACCTTTGACGAGTATGCTTCTTTAATAGATCAAAAGATTTGTTCTGATAATTCTTACACAACCAAGAGATCAAATTTGGAACAACTTACAAAATTATTGAGAAAAACTTCTAAAAAGTTAATACTAGTGACTTTATGGAATTCTGAAACAAAGTCATAATTATTTGGCTGTGAGGATAATCTTCATCCATAATTTCAAAAGTTGGTCATTTAGAATATGGTAAGCAAAATCTTTTTGTAAGCATAATGATTCATAAAAGTCTTGTTATTTGCTAAAATGATGCTATTATGAGTGATTTGAACTGGATTTTTCTAAATGGTACTACAGCTGTTAGAGAAGGAATTCACGTATCAGTGTATTTTGTTTATTTCAGCTTCACGTAAAGTATCGAAAGAAAATAAAAAGCTGGAATTTGTGTCAATTGCAACAGATGCAGTGATTGAAAGATTTCAATAAACATGCGATAAGAGATTTTCCATCCATTATTCTATAACATCTGCTGAATACAATTTTTTTCTTCATAATTTTGTTATGTATCCAATAATTCTTGGACAACTTGTATATCCGTATAAAAATTTAAAGACTTGAAATTATAAATTCAGTTTAAGTTTTCTTAATTAATCAATATAATGATGATACTAACGTCAATGTGATATCAATTTCTTTTAGAAATAAAATTGCCTTTAGTTACAAAGTTGCACAGAATGTAGAACCATCTTAATATCGATGTGTATTTATATGTTTAATTTTTTTCTTTCCAAAGACCTAAAAAACAACAATTAAGCATTATAAGATTTTATTGCTTCTAGATAAATGTTCCCGTAAATGTTTCCAAAATGCAGAACTGTTTTAATATTCCTAATAATTTACATATCTTTTTCCCTAATAAACATTTATGGTATTAATTTTTATAAGAAAACTATTATTCATCTATCATTCTACATTCATCTTATTCTGAAGGCTACATTTCCTTAAATAATTTATTTGCAAAAAATATTGTTTTACCAACAAAATTTTTCCAATTTCTTTAGAATCAGTTTGTTATTCAAAAAATGGATGTTTAAAAAATTATTATTTTAAAGAATTTTTCTCACAAAAGATATTTTAGAATATGAAAATCGGCCACAATACAGTAGAAGATTATATGCTTAATAATGGTTTCATTTTTTTTTTCTTGCAAAAACAATGATAATTTTTAAAAGTTATATAAATAATTAATATGATCTTCTTTTAAAAAATTAGATTCAAACTTTAATTTTTGAGGATGTGAAAATTATATTTTATTGTTTTCCAAATTCTAAATATTCATGTTTGCTTTTTGAAAATTTTGTTGCAAATATTTTAATTAGACAAATTTAAAAAATTGCAAACTTCAAATAATACTTTGGATTGTTTCAAAATAACTTCAAAAATTAATAAGCTTTTTAAAACCTTAAAAGTAAAACACAAATATTTCCATTTAATCATTACAATGTATTTACTTGCACATTGATATTTCTTACCTATCTTCTCTTAAATGATTCTGTTATTCAACTATTATTTAAAAAATTAAAAGAATGTTATGAAACATTTAAATTTTTAAATTGTAGAATGAACAAAAATAATTGTGATAGTGTAAATTACATATCATGAATTAAATGTAAATAATTAACAATGAGATATTTAAACAAAAAGCCATTTTTAGGTAGATAAAATATTTATTGGAAAAAATTGTCATACATACAGTAATCTAAAGTTATCACAAGTAAATGAATGGCCACATTACTGACCTGTGTTAATATGTGTAAACAGGATTAATACCAGGTGTAAAACATAACTTCATAAAATGATACATAAAACATCCTGAGCAAAGTTGAACAGGCCCAGATGATAAAGAAATAAATGACGACATGAATAATACCTTTATAACTAGTACCAGTAAACTTAAAACCATGCATTCATTACCAATAAAAACATCTACACTTAATTCCAATTTAAACCTGAATTTCCTTCTCTTGTTTCTTTTCTTCGGTCTCAAGACCACGGTATTTCTTTCCTTTACGTTTCATAATTATATTCAAACATATGAACAGTGCACAGACCGAGATTGTAGCTGATGTCATGAAATAGAATAAAACATTAGGCTCAGTTCCAAGATAGATGCTGATTGCCAGTGGTACAGTCATTTCCAAGATGTTAGAGACTAGAGTAAATACTGATGCAATTCTGTTGTTGATATTGATATACTTTTCAACCCAAGATAAAGTAGCTGGGAAAATTGAAGCAACACCGACACCTAAGAGACCCGTTCCAACCCAGAGTCCAGTTACAGACCAACTGCCAATTGTTAATAAGATGATTGTTGACAACGTAGCAAGAATGATATCAAAAGTAAGAATCCTTCTGACGCTGACTTTCCAAGCCAGGAAAACGGACAAACCTCTCGTAATAGTAAAAGCTCCCCAATATAGAGAAGTAATGTAAGAACCTTCAACTTTAGTTAAACCATGATCGCTATATACAACATAAGAAGTAAGCATTTGAGCAAAACTAACTTCCACACCTGATATGAGACCAGTTTGCAAACAGGCTAATATTACGACAATGATAGTGAAAGCTAATCCAGGATCAATAATTTGTTCCTTTTGGCACTTTTCTGTGTCCCCTTTCTCATCTGATGCTAAAGAGAAAACCAACACAAAACATCCGCATACTAACATTGCCATACAGCCAATTATGATATATGTATATGTTACGGATGGAATAGTTGTTTCGCTGACAATCTCGATGGTGATATTTGATAGGGATAGTGAAACTTCATCGGTAAGATTTTGTGTAACTTCCAGTAAAGTGTGATTCCTTGGGGTAGTTGGTACTTCTGCTGACAAAAAAAGAGCAGCTAAGAGTGGTGCGAGGAATCCTCCAACACCATAGATGAAGTGAAGAATCTGAAGAACAGGTGCACCCTTTTTACCCCAGATACGCAGAAGACTTCCGTTACTTCCTGAAAATAAGAAGAAACTTTAGCTTTTTCAACGTTTTTAGTTCAGTATTTCTTTAATATCAGTTTCAAGTAGCAATAATTGAAACGCCATGTCTGAATTATTGTTTATTATCCCCAAAGAACTGCCAAATGGGCATAAATTGGTTCATAAAATTTATTGGAGTAGGGAAAATAAATATATTATTGCTTTAATTTGTCACAAAATTTTTATTCTCTTATGAAAACACTAACATCAAATGAAAATAATATCGTTTTTTTAGTGAGTAGCTTATTTAAAACTCTGAAAGTTCTTAAGTAATTGCCAAATCTTAAAATTAGATTCAACATTTCATATAGGAATGTCCTAAAAGTATTTCCTTTGAGTAAGACTTCATTTTTGGGTGAATTTTTTAAGTACTTTACAATAATAGATTAATTATATGTTAATTAAAAACATATGTCAACTGAACTTAGCAAGCTTCATTTAATTTATTCTTAAATTACCAAAACACTTTACTTAAGAATTTGGGATAATTTCTTTGCAGCAAAACATTTTCTTTTATTAGCAAGATTTTATATGAATTTTTGACATTTTGATAAATATATATTCGATAATTCAGATATTTGTAATAGCATGAGTTAATGACGCTGCTACGCCAATGGTCGTTTTTTTTTTAGCCAATTTGTTCATTTAATACTATGTGGATAAATTTAAATTACAATTCTCCATTTAGTTATTTACCAAAAGCTCTAACATGCTGAAAGCATTTATTCTAATTTTTCTTAATGCTAAGCAAAATGTTTAAATTGCTTTAAAGTATAGTATTCATCATGACAGTAATATTATTCGAGTATAATGTAATTTTAAGAGCAGTTATTTAATTGTGTTAAGTGTGAAACATACCTGTATTACTAAAACCCATTGCAAAGCCAGTGATCAGAAATGTAACAAGGAGGATTGTGAGATTTCTGCACCATGGAATTGTGAATGCTCCTAGTGCCACGAAAAGGCTACTGATTATAAAAGCGATATCTTCATTCGTCAAGCAGTCAAGTATGATTCCACCTGAGTAAAGGCACAAAACAAACATCCGTTAAATGACAATATTACACAATAACAAATGAAAAAGAAATATTATTACTACTGTATCCAAAAAAAAAGTAAGACCAGTTTTCAATTTAAATTTCCCGCGGCATATGATGTTTCAATTTTTTTTTTTTGTTTAGGTTGTTGGCACTGTCCTTGACATCTGTGTGAAATTTTACGTCAAAATATTCATTAGTGCTTGAGTTACGCTTGGTTTTGTGAGATGCTAAAACTGACTCCGATGATTTTTAAATGTCTCTTCAACCGATACAAAACAGTGTCCGCGGAGTGGTCTTTTGAGTTTAGGGAATAGCCAGAAGTAGCACGATGTTAAATCAGGTGAATACGGTGGTTATGAAACGATATGGGTTTCATTTTTTGGCGAAAAGTCACGAAGAATCAATGCAGTGTAGCTGGCGCATTATCGTGATGCAAAAACCGCGAGTTGTCTTTCCATAAATGAGGACTCTTTTTTTGAATAGCTTCACGCAAACTATGCATAACACTCAAATAATATTCCTAGTTGACAGTTTGAACCCAGCGACAACAATACAACCCAAAGAGTCCAAATTTTCACCGATTTGCTTCAACGAAACGAGCGGGGTCCGTTTCTGAAGAATCTCGTGATTGGGGATGAATCATGGTTTCTCTTCAAAAACCTCAAAAGAAAAATGGTCTGAGTTTCGCAAGGGGTTTCCCCAAAAGGAATAGCGAAGGACATGCACTGTATAAAGAAAATGTGGTGTGTTTGGTGGGATAGAAGCGGAATCATCCATTGGGAAATCATCTTAAACGGGATTTGTTATTGGTGGAGCCCAACTCAAAAATGAATACGAGAATGATTATCGACACGCATTCTTATAGCCTAAAAGTAGAAGGATATTTTCATTCATAAATTTATAAAATATTGTAATTTTTTATTAAAATGTAGCACATCAAAGAAGCGCCTGATAATTATGCACCAACCTAATATTAAAAACAAATATGTTGATTTTTTTCTTACCCATAACCGATCCAATGAGATAACCAGTTGATCTTGCAGTAAAAATGAAAGAAATGCCAAAGGAATCTGCTCCACATATTTGCTTCAGATCTAGTAGTGTGGGGCCAGGTATTGACATCATAAGGCCCTGAAATTAAAAGGTAAGACAGATTAGTTTGATCTTAATGGATTTTGAAACAGTTACCCTGAAATACTAAGATGTTAGAAGAAATATTAATTTGAAAACGAATTGGCAGATGTACTCAGAAAAAAAGCATTTTAAAAATATTTTCGAGCCTTTTTTTTTTTTTTTAATTTATTTATTGTTCCTGGTTTAGTCTTAGCGTTGCTAACTCTTTTGATTACTTCTCGTTGCCATATAACCTTCATATTAAAATATATAATTGATCATTTTGTTTTTAGGTTTTTATAGAAGTATCCAAATAACAATTAAATGTGTAACAAAGGAACTGAATTTTTCATTTCTTGATTAAAGCATCCTTTGATGCTTATTTCATATAATGATTTTTAAATAAGCTATAAATGAGAAATTACACTGCAGATAACTCATAAAAGATATCGAGAGATAGTAATAATGAATACTAGAGTTTTAATTTAAAAATACTGACATGTGTGTTTGGATGCAGCGTAATCAAGCAAGCATATCAAAATAGACATCTGTATTCAAAATCAAAACTAACTGACTCTCTTTCATGGCGAGCCATGGCCATGTGTCTACTGCCTCGAAGCCGTAGAATGTGGCACAAAGTGCCGGAGGGCAAGTTACTCGGTCATCAGGCCCATATTCAAAGTCTATATCAATTAGTCTATATAATTTAAGCTATATAATTAACAATTAATTCACAACTCAATATTTAATATAATTTTATAATTTCTTAAACTATTACTATACTATAACAGTGAAATGAAATGTTATTATGCAGCTTTCAAAATGATTATTGGCAAAATATTGCCTTTTCTTGTTGTGAAGACTACGTTGGCCACCGTGGCATGGCCCTACTATCAAATTTCAAAATCAAAAACTCTTTAATAATTTTCAAAAACGTACAATACGATTAAACACACAATAGAAATCATAAAAAAATATTACAAACATAATAAACATAAAAGATATAAATTTGTTATAATCTTAAAATTTTTTTTGAAAATTTCAAATATAAGTGTAGAAAAATTTATTATTTGAACAATCATTTTTTTTGAAATAATTAATGACTATGAATCTTATAAATGCATTCCATAAAGTTTTTTAAATCATTAAAAAATTATGATGATTTGAGATATGACTATGAATTAAGATTTTATTTATGAAAATTATGATTATTATTAATTTGATTATGAAGCAAATTCTAAAAATAGTGTAATAGTAAAAGTTAAAAAGGCCTTAATTTTGACAGAAAAAATTTTAGCTGAAAATTCGTTTGTTGAATTTTCTCTACAGCAATTTTTTATTTATATTTTTATTTGCTTTAAATATATTGAAGTAATTTGAAGAAAACTTAGTTTCTTAGAGAATAAAGGCAAATAGAATTTTGTTTAGAAGGAATATTGTCTTTTTTTTTAACACATTAAGAATATGATGCATACAAAAGAGCATTGAAAAGAAAATTAGAAAAGGATTAATTAGAAAGCAATTAGAAGAATGAATTGAAAGTGTTCCAAAAAGTTTTTTAACACTTACAAAATTCTTCTGAAGGATTCTTGCAATCAAAAGGGACTATGCTAAAATAAACTCTACTTTAAAGTCTTAAATTACAAAGATGTAAATTTGTTATAAAGCTGTAAAATAATTACTTTTTTGTGTATCCAAACATTTAGTTCATTATAATCATATTTATCATTTAAAATATTTTTATATTAAACTAGTATTCCAAAAGCAGTTGCAAAAATACGAAATTCTACGATGAAATATGCATTTGTCAACCATAGATGACCATATAAAAATAGGCATGAATGAATAAATAAATAAATACAACTGAACTTTTTCAGGAACTTTGTTCATGCAAGTAGTAGATGATTTTGGCATGATGTAGTACATCGTGTAGTACATGAATTTTTTCCTGTAGTACATGACGAGGTAGATGTCAAAAATTAACTTGATTAAAATTAAACACTAGGGTACAATTTGATAACATTACGTAAATAAATAGAATTTAGCTTTTTAGAGTTTTGTCATTTATTCACTTTGTTGTCATGCTTACTTTGCTAACTTCAGTTTACATAAGGTAATAATTTGGTAACATTGCGTAAATGAATAGAATTTAGCTTTCATGAGTTTTGTCATTTATTCCCTTTGTTGTCATGCCTACTTTGCTCCCTTCAGTTTAGATAAGGTAACAATTTGGTAACATTACGTAAATGAATAGAATTTAGCTTTTTAAAATTAAAATTTCTCTAAATAAAAACGTTTGATTGGTCAATTCTTTCATCTCATATCTGAACCTAATAAGTATTTTTTTCCATATGGGCTCATTTATAAGAATTGTTAAATGTTAAAAAAAAAAATCTTTTAGGAACATTTCATATGAGAAAAAAGAAGGTAAACCAGAAAGTGGAAAAGAATGAAATGTTAGAAAAGATGAAGGATGAGAAGACAGCAGCAGATTTCTTCCTTTCTTGTTATGATTTTTATAATAGGTACTTTTTAAGCAGAAAATTTATCCATTATAAAAAGCACAAATCTATTCACAGAATAAAACTTAAACGAAACCTTACCAATATAAGATACATGCCGCAATGCACGATAGTTCGTGCCATGTTTAAGGTCTTACCGAATAAACGAAACATGTTTTTGTTTTCAAATGGAGGGATGGATCTGAAAAGGTTAAAGAACATTTTAAAATTCAATTTCACATAAAAAGAAAAAAATAAGAACCATCACTATAACGTTTTTAAATTTTAATTATTTAGTAAAATTTTTAAAATGATTAAAACATAATTTTTAAATTAATATGAATTTCACAATTTAAATAAATTTTCTTCTTCTAAATAAAATTACAAAACAATAAAATTTTATCATTAAATTATTTTTTACAACACAATAAAATTGTATCATTAAATTATTTTTACAACACAATAAAATTTTATCATTAAATTATTTTTTACAAAACAATAAAATTTTATCATTAAATTATTTTTTACAAAACAATAAAATTTTATTATGACATGATTTTTGTTAATTATTATTACTTAAAAAATTTGCAGCAAATTATTAAAACTTTTGTAAAATTTTTAATTTTTTTACAAAATTATGTTTCATCCATCAAAGATTTAAATATTATTTAAAATAGTCATTGCAAATAAAATGCTTTTGATTTTCATAATTTTTATAAATCATGGATATAGCTTAGATTTTTAAATATTAATACCTCTATTTTAAATAGAATTTGAAAGAAGTTAAATAAAATATTAGAAAAGTTAAAAAATAATTTTTGTTGGACAATAATTTATTAAGAATTACATAATTTTTTTTTTAATTATTAAAAAAAGATATATATGTAACTATATTTTATTGTTAAAATTTTAACTGAATTTATGATTTATAATGTATGATCAAATAGTTTATTAATATTCTTTTCTCCTTAAAAATTTTAAATACGTCCTTCACAACAATTTAATGAGAAATATAATTTCTTTTAATTTTTTGTCTATAAATCTTTTTTCTTTTTAATTTTTTAGGTAGGCTAACTTTTTTTTTTTTTTCATGAACTATTTTTAAGCCTAACATGCTAATAAGATATTGTCTATAGTCAAATAAACTATAATAATAATACTAATATAACACCTTAAAAATAAACATTACATATTACAAAATAATACATAAAAAGCAAAATAAAATTTCAGGATAATAGGAAAAAAAAGAGTTGCTTAAAATTAATCTAAGAGCATTTTCAGCCTTGAAAAATTAGTGTTAAGTTTTATTCATTTTTACCCCCTAAAATTTGAAGACAGTCATTATGAGAACATCCCAAAAAATAATACATAAATAATTTATGTTTTATTTATTATTTCCATTTGAAGTTTCTGAATTCACCAACTTTTAATAAAATTTCGCATTACACACACAATCACCTTTTTTATTACATACTTTTACTGTATTGAAAATTCCATAGAGCGAATATTCTATTTCATAAATCAAACATGTGATTTAAATTTTTTTAATAAATTATCTTAAAAAATTCACTAATAGAGACAGAGTTTTTTTTTTTTTTTTTAATTAAATTAAATTAAAATTGGAATGCAGTTTCTGAAATTGCGTGAACAGCCACAGACGGACTTTAGGATAAAAAAGTTTTAAGACTTCTAAAACTTTATAATAATTTATAACTAATATGTGTTATGGAAATTTAAAATTACCGTAAGACTTGTTTAAATATACAATAAGATGTATATTTTAGTAATTTTAAAATATTTTTTCATTTGAAGTATTTTTCATTCACTTTCAAATCATGAAAATGTTCTTAATCTTTTTTAACGATAAATTTGAAAATTTAAAAATTTTTGCTTTGTGAAGAGAATAACTATGGGCTACATTTATTATTAAATTATGGGCTGTTTTGTGTTATGAATCTAAAAATTAATAATACTTTTAATTTCTAATAAACCTTTTCTCTTTTTATAAAAGAAATTTCGTATAATTTAAAATTTATTTATAAAATATATTGCAGAATATTACTTTAGATATATATATATAGCTATTAATAAGTGAAAACGTATTTATTAGGCAAAAATAACGTAAAGAAAAAGATAAAGAACTTTTCAAAGCTATTGGTATATTATTTTTTCAACAATAAATTGAAGACGCAACTGCATAGGTACGCATTTCGACAATGAAATTTTTTGAAATAAAATTAAGAAGTCTGCAAATGTGTGAAAAGAAAAAAAATTCATAAGAGTCCATGTTTTCTTTTCTTCTCTACGTATTTATGAATAGTACTAGACACTCTTAAATTCATCAAATGTCTCCAAGACTGTTTTTATTGCATGCAACATCCGTTTAATTCAACTTTATATGAAAAACAAAAGCATTTTATTTAAATTCATACAACTCTCAGTTCGGAGAGAAATATAAAAATAAATGTGATATAATAATCTATGTGTGGTCTTACGTAACATAAGCTTTTATTCAAACATATTATTGGAAAGACTAGTAAATTTAAATCATCCTCAAGCTAATATAACATACTAGGTAATATATCGTGCGTACATTCAGTAAGATTCTTGTATGTTCAATATCTTAAATAACATGAATTTAAAAATTGGCTTTATGTCAACTCGAGTCATTTATTTAAAATTGGTTTTAAATGGGATATTTTACATGTAAATTTAAAATTTAAGGTTTAATATGAGAATGAAACATTATAAGAAAATATTCTTTTCGGAATATTTTCGTGCACCAAAAAATTATATTAAACTTTGCATCCACTATTTTGTTTTATTATAGTAAAATGAAAAAATTAACAATTTCAAAAATTTCAGCAACATTTCAACTTCTTAACTTTCAGTTGTTGTTTATAAATTTTCATTTTAAATTTTGATCATTTACACAAACAAGGGTCAAGATTTGAGAACAAAATAAAAAAAAAAATGGTTAGATACTTTTCAGACACTTATCTGAAGAATTTGAATATTATTATAAATTATTAATAAAAGACAAACTACTTACCAAAGACAGATAATAATTTAAAAAGAAATACTGAATATTAGCTTTTTAAAAGTCTTCAAGATACAATTTACCCTTTGAACTATTGTTAAAATAAGGACTTTGAAGCGATCAACTAGACTACTTAACTTACTAAGATTCTCCTTAACTCCATTCCACTTAAGGATTACTATATAATCCTTCTCAACTCCCCGCTGTCTGAAATTGGAAGTTCACTGGCCCCCTCATTTATAGAAAATTATCAACCAATCATTACACGTCATTTTTTCTCCACTGAAGTTAATTGGTTTAAAAGATCGAAAACATTGGGCAAAGATGAAACCATCAAATTAGAAGCAAAATTTGATGTCATTTCCGGCTTCATTGAATTTAATATACAGTTTTTTCCCCTATAGTGTAAAATTATTTCATCGGCCTCGTTGACCGTTTCAGATTATTGGACGACCCCCGTAATTTATTAAAAGTTATTACTAAAGGTTAAGATTATTAATGCCTTTGAATTCTAATTAATCATCTAATTAATCTTCATTAAATTCATACAGTTCTTTTCTGTAGTGTAAAATTATTTCATCAGCTTCATTGACCATTTCGGATTATTGGACGACCCCGTAATTTATTATAAGGTTATTACTAAAGGTTAAGGTCATTAATGCCTTTGAATTCCAAGAAAATGTCATTTACTTTAAGCAACTCCTCTTTGAATTTATTTAAGATAAAATGATGAAATAAGTGAATAAGAAAGGCTGAAAATGGTGAAGAAATGGAGTTTCATGTTGTTAATAATTATTAGATAAATACATAAGTAATCAAGAATAATTTAGCCTTTAAGTATAATTATTCACATAAACTTAGGTAACATGTGGTGCAAAATGTGAATCAAGAAAACATGCTAGAATGAGTGTTTGATCAAGTGATGAAATAATGCTGTTGCTTTAACTTACATATAAAAATGGGCTTAAATTGCTTTTATTTCAACATCAGGCAAGTTTTATTAGACACACACAATAACTGATAGCAATTATTTAATTTTAAAGTTGATTTATTAACTGTGTGATATATACATTTATTTGTACAAAACATTATATTTATTTTGTAAAAAAAAATGTGAATGTTTTTGTTCAATCTATTTTGATTCTGAAAATTTTGTTTATCTAATAAATGCTACAGTTTACAAATTTTTATCAAAATATTGTTAACCGTACATCCTTTTTTCACATTTATTATTTTTCTAATAAATTATTAGTATAAATAGGAGTCATTTAATATGTTTTTAGAATACTTTAATTTTATTCATTACACTATCGTTTAACATAATTTTAAATATTTTTTTTATTTAATATCATTATTAACACATAAATTTAAAGAAAAATAGAAAAATTAGTTAAAATATCTTTCCAAAACATTTTTCTCTTCTAAACGTTTTTTTTTTTTTTTTTAAATAAAAGGAAATTTAGCATTCGACTATATATTTATTTTTGACAATCTAAAATAAAATAGTAGTTTTATTTTCTTAGAGATTACTAAAATCGAAATTGGGTTGTTTAATTTTTTTAAAAAGCTGAAATATAATTTTTTTCCTAACTGAAATTTAAGTATTTAAAGTTAAATTGAATGATAATATTAATTTAATTACAAATATATTATAAACTTTGCACAAAATATATCATTTTAAATAATAAAATGTATTTTAAATATTATTTTCTTAATATATTATTTTTTTATACAGCTACGTACTGATACACTTTCCTTAAGGTTTTGAGTTAAAATGTTGAGTTAATTTCCCTTATTATTGACCGTGAAAATCATTAAGTGAGTGTTATGAAAGGAAATACTCAATTTCTTCAACTGTTTTTGCACATCATTCTAACCATAATTAGTTCGTTGACCTACTAGCAGATAGAGTTACAATTTATGATATACGAGTAAAACACGATTTTTTTAATTTCTCAAAAAAAAAAAAAAAAATATGATAGTTTAATATATTATTAACTCTCCTTTTTGTTCTGAGAAACCAAAGTGCATTAGATAAGTTCATTCATTAACTATAGTTTTCGTCTTTTTTTTTTTTTCTTTCAAAAAGCGTAACTTAAATACTTGTATTATGTAACTGAATTAATTTCAAGAGCGAAAGCAGAATCAACATATTAGTTTTTGACTTTCTAAAATAATGCTGTGGTTTCAAACTGTAGAGTAGTAATGAACTACTAAGCAAATTGAAGTAATTAAACTCTATTCTTCAAACTTGATAGCAGCAAGAATTCTAGACACTCTTAATTGTGTAATTTAACACTATTAAGGTACTTAAATATGCTTATATGGTAATAGTGAATTGTTAAGAGACTAACTAGCAGTTTTGTGAAAGATATTTTAAATTACATCTAATTAGTTAATTTTGTGAGAATATAATTTCACAGAATTTCTATATAAGATATTAAATATAGATTAAAATGATTAAAAAGATATTAAACTTATTAAAGTAATTACTTTCTATTTTATTGGCTATAGTTATTTTAATTTTCTGTGTATTTAGTAATAAATTAATGAATAGGACTGAAAAAAATGAATTAACTTTTAATATAAAATTATGGGTCACGTAGAGATGAAATTATAAATTACAAAATCGAAATAAGTTTATTAATTCTATAGTGCATAAATGGCAATATAATTCAATAGTATATTATAGTTAATACAATATAAACTTGCTAAATATTTTTAATTAGCCTACGATTTAAATGACTTACAGCATTTTATTTATAAATCATTTAAACATTATTATGCTGCATTTAAACATTTTCTTAAAAAATTTCTAAATTAAGTGAATTGATGTATTACTTAATAAGATTGATACATTTATAACTTTTTAAAATGTAGTGTATTTATAGTTTTATAAACTGGATTTGTCCAACCCGTCTCTCTTATTGTCAACATAATTACATAAATGTAATCAGTTAAAAGTTTCTCAAGCTCAAAAAGGTTATTGATTATTTTATGATTATTTTTCTTTTCAGGTTTTAAAAAATATTACCAATAAAAACTTTAGGTTGAATGGTTAAATACTTCCAAATATAACTACAAGTCATTATGATATAATTTAAATCATTAAATTAATAATGAAATCTCTCTTATAATCACACTCGCTAATCAGGAAACACTTTTCTAGCAAACTGTACGTTATATGTTCATAATCTAATACACTTGTTTAAAAGAGAATAGACTATTTAATCCAGTACCCAGAAAAAAAGATCTATAACATTTACAAATAGACCTGTAATTCATTTATGTATTTAAAATCCTTAACTATTAATTTAAGACTTAACTAAAACGCAATCTACAGTGCTCTCTAACAAAAACAACAAGAGTTGTGTGCTTAAAAACTTACTTCCATGATAATACATATACTTAGAAGACTCTTAAACTTAGCCGATCTACTTCTAACAAACGTGACACTTTTTTACAATTCTAAAATACCTTTTTTTTTTTTTTTCTCTAAGCACAATTTATGCAAAATACTTGCGAAGACCTTTACTTAATTTTTCCTCGTAGTTGCTCTTACAAAGGGTAAGTAAACAATGGGTCAATCTCTCCATCCTCTCGCCTCAGCGTATTTCCTTTTTTTTTTTCCCTAAAGTTTACTCTTTTCTACTCCTACAAGGTTACTATTATTTCGAGGCATTGCAGATACGAAGGAAAACTCAACATCGGATCAAAAAACCTTTTTTTTTCGCAATTTGCCATATAAATATATTTATTGTTATGAAATAATAAACCAAAAATACAACATCCCACAACGACAATACCTTGAATACCATTTTTGTTGAGTTCTATCTTACGGAAAACCAAACCAGAGCTCGTTTTGGTGACTACCATATTTTGTTAAGTTCGCCCTTCATATCCGCAACGCCTCATTTAAAGTCGCATTTTCTGGTGGTCTCTTACTCTTAAAGTCTGTTGAGATGATTTTTTTTTTCTGGTGGAAGGGTTCTGTCGTATTTCATCACAATCTTTCTAAAAGTAAATATGTTTTTGGATAAAAGCCAGTGGCGAAACTTTTCCAAGTGGTGAAGATACATTTTTTCTTAAATACAGCGTCGTGAAAGGAGAAATTCATCTCGGTAGCTTAATATTTTTAGAAACTGGTTTTCTAAATTTTTTGCACAGCATTTAGAAAAGAGTTGGCTATATTATAACCTTGTTAATGTAGAAAAGTTATAATATTTTACCCTTAAAACGTTACCAGATGGTAACAATTAAAATGCTTATTTTCAATTTTTAAAGGTGATATATTCCTTGATACTCTGCTAACAAAACACCTCTCGATTAAAATACTACCTATCCAATTAAAATAAATTACAAGAATATAAATAATTTTTAAATCCTTGATTTAATATTTTTATTTAAAATATAAAATACTTAAATGAGTTTATAAAAAGAGTGTTTCACACGAAGTTGATTCAGAAAAACTCTTTAGATTATAATAAGTAATAGGGTATTATAATTATGGATATTCCGCTTATAAAATATGCTACCATGCAATTTTTAAAAAGATATAACTTAAGTTTTTTTACAAAATGTAATAACAAATAACAGTAATTTTTGTGAATCGGAAAGAACTATATTTACGCTTCAACTGCTTATTTAATCAAACGCTACAAGTGATAAAAATAATAACAATAAAATATTAAATATCGTTGAATGTCGAAATAAAGGGCTTACTCAGAATCAACACTTGAATTAAAGATATTAAAAAGATACTGTCCAAAGCCGACAAAATAAATCAATGCTTACCCGAATAAATAATTAATTGGTGAATACGTGCCACAGCACTTGTTGCTACTAAAAGTACATAATATTAAATAAATTTAATGAATGTTGAAATAAAGTGCTTACTCAGAATCAACACTTAAATTAAAAGCATATTACAAAGCAGCAAGATACTGTCCAAAGCTGAAAAAATGCATCAATACTTACCCGAATAAATAATTTATCGTTGAATATGCGCCGCAGCACTTGTTGCTACTAGAAGCACATAGTATTAAAAGGACAAATATCAAAGAAACCACGACTAAAATACCCAATATTGGAATTCGCCCTCTTATTGATTTTGCATGTTCTAAGGCTCTTTAAATACTCTTCAAACGCGTTGACGTTGGGTCAGAGGCCTCCTGACCTCCAGCAATGATGCGGTGGAATCATGATGAAATTCCTGTACTCGAAGGTTACAAACAACACTTTTGAAAAACGTCGGAATCTTAATTTACGTCTTTTCCCTTTTGGATGCCAAACAAAACATCCAAAAAAAATAATAAGAAAAACAAAAACGGAGCATTTGTAGCATTTAGGCGAACACACTTTCTGATTGGGCTGACGATTGACGGGAACGTGATGTATTGATGGAAATATCAGTTTTCGAATAAGATTCTAGAATAAAGATTTTTTTTTCTTTTTGTCGCATGTTGTTCCTGACGAAAGAAGTGCTATTCAGTAATCGATTTTGTATTTTTCTTTTATAGTATTTACCCATTTTTAACTTTGGCAATGTATTTATAAAGTTCAATAACTCTAAAAGCTCCAGAATAGTTTCAAGTTATAATATAAGGGAAATATATTTTTTTTTTTTTGTTATCCAACCACAATTTAAATCTTAACTTCCTAGACATCAAATCAATATTGCATTTTGTATTGAAAATTCTCATTTATTTTAACAAAGCGTTACAAAATTCTATGACCTTAAGATTTAAAATTTTGAATCCATGAAAATATTATGTCCTTTTTTTTATATTATCCTATGCCCGTCTCCGACCTCTTGATCATTACTCTATTGGGCTGTTCATCGACTAAAGAACGACAAAAAACAATCACTAAAGGCATTGACAGTAACACAAAAGAGATACATTAAGAATAGTAGGGCATATGATGAGGTGCTCTCCAGTCATGGGCACAGTCGCAAAGTGGGCAGATATCTGTAGCAGCCAGTCCAATTTTATACAGGTGACTCTGTTAGTTGTCATGACCCTTGACAAGTCTAAAGCAGGCCACGACGACCGCTCTAGGCAAGGAACTGGGAATTCTTGTTCACTTATTCAAAAATATTATGTTAAAATAAATACACTTTGATTTTATATTTCAATACTTATTTGTAATGTCAGAGCTTTTACAGCGGTACGTTATTCAAACAATTAATTTTGTAGTACGATTTTTTTTTAATTCATTATAACACCTGTGCAACTCGTATTTTATACAAAAAATACTTTGAAACTTTCATAAAGTTTTCAAAGTTAATTTTATAATAGATATTCAATTTCTATTATTTTTTATTTGTTGAATTAATTTACAAAGTTATTATGCTACTGAAACGATAGATCTAAATTCCAAATGTAAAGAATTGTCGAATTAAGAATAGGTTTTCCTTGATTATTTGACAAACATTTAGCAGGTATTAGCATTATTTCACATTTAGCATGTAAATTTGTAACTGACACTCATTAAGTAATATTAATTACTCACTCCCACTCATTTGAAAAATTTTGCTTTTTTTCTAAATTCAACTCAAGATGAACAAAAACAACATTTTTAGCTTTAATGAATATTTTAAGTAATTAATCCATCTCTTATATTAATTCTGAAAACTTATTAGCATATTGTATAGATGTTAAATATTTTGGAAATTAAATTCTGCTAAAATTGTGTGACATAATTTTGTTACGATTTTTATTTTATTTATTTGCCTGTTATGATATTTTTAACCCTAATAAAAAATATAGATTATTTTCCTTTTTTTTATTTTGATTACTTTTTTTCGTTTTACGAATTAGTAATGCATTCACATTTTAATTAATTCAATTCAAAAAGATTCAATACGGAAAAGTCACAATCCAAATTAATTTAATTCTAATATAATAATATTATACATTTTTAAGCATATTTTAACATTTTAGATGTTTAAAAACAAGATAAATATATTATTAAGATTAATATTTTTAGATAGGTTTTAAAACAAATATCATTTCATAGATGGCGCTATGTTTATTACCTGAACCTTCGGCGGCAGTTCTAAAATTCTTAATAGCACAAAAATCAATCTAATTATTTGCAATATTTAACATAAATAGCTTATACTTGTATTCAAACGAAATTTTACAGAATTCATAGCTGAAAGAATGAATATTATATTTTTACTATTTATTTGAATTTAAAAAGTCGATATTTCTTGATATTTTCAAAGAAAAACTTAATTTTAATAGAAGCAAATAAAAATAATTTCAACTGAAATCAGTTTCTTTTATATTCATTTAGGAGTATATACTTATTCAGTAATTTCTAAATGGTGCATTTTAAAATTTTTCAACAAACAAACAAATCACAATAATAAAAGAAAATATGTATAGTAATAAAATATGTATACTCTTCCCACGGAATTGTCACATATTCATATGTAACTATCATCAGAATCATATAATGATTTTTAAAAAATTTCAGTAAAAAGAATGATTAAAAATTTTGTAGTAACTATATTTTCTAATGCTTGAAATGAAATCTGAAAAATAAAAAGTACGTGGAAGTATTTTTAGGGGCTAAAAATTTATTTATTAGGATTTTTAGGCTAATAAATTATATCTAAAAATTTATACAATTAATTTACACATAAAATTAATAAAAATTACGTATTAGTTTAGTTTCAAATTTACTGTTCATTTTCCGCTGTTGCAAAAGATAATAGTAAATATAAACCATATAATTTTCCTATTTTTTTTTTAGTTTATATAAATAAATTATAAAAAAATTAAATACATATTTATTTCAGGAGAAACTTTTTAATGAACAATAAAAAAAAATAGTAAAAATTCTTATAAATCTCCATTGCTTTATATTCAGAAAATAGTGGCAATCATTACACTTTAAAACTAATACATCAAGCACTCTTTTTTATTTCATTTAGATTTAAAATTGCTTTTAATGATGTCATTTTAAAATTCCTCACATTGCGGAAGTTTATAATTACGCTAAGTTTAAATGGCTTCATTTATAGTTAATGAAATACTTTTTGATATAAAAGAACATGTGTCATGTTTATTTTTCCCCGAAAACATTCTGCAATTTCTTTAATGAATTTGTTTATCTTTATTTATTTTTTTTTTTTTTTGAATTTTAATATTTTTGCTTGCAATATGAACAAGTTATACACTAGCAGCAAGCCATTTCCAGCAATTAAATTGTAAAAAAAAAAAAATCTCGATTCTTATTTCAAAAACATGAATTGTGTGGGCTCATTAGTGAAATAGTTATGCAAATATATTTTTTTATGAATGACGCTTATATTAATAGAAATCCAACGATATATCAAAGTATAATCTTTTGCTTTAAGATGGATTTCAACATATTTCTGACGTCTAGAAATTAGATATTCCCTGTTACCCTTTTTTTGTACATGACTTGGGTATGAGAAAGTAAAAGAATGTTTTTTTTTTTTATTCTATAATTCTTGCAGATGTTGCACATATTTGTTTTTGTATACTTAGGATCAGATAGTGAAGTATTTAAGACACATGGAGAAATATAATAATATAAAATGTTACTTATTACACAACACCTTCTGTTCAGGATGTTTATGGAATGGTTTTAAGAAAAGTAATGAAGTCTCATATTGCTTTTCACATCGAAGAATAAACAGAAATTATCTGAAACAGGTTCTTTTTTAAAGAAATATCGTTATATAGATTAATTTTATACGATGTTATTTTATTTTCCTCCATGAGAAATTTCATTATTAACTTACTTAAATACACGCATTTTTTTAAATTTGATATAAAAGTGTTAATGTACATTTAACTAGCATATTTATTTAAAAATATCTGAAATAAAATAAATACATAACTGCACTAAAAGCTCGAGATTTATAACAAACAGCTTTTAACTGAAACTAATATTGGTACAATTGGTACTAACTCAGTACAGATTTAGATAGAAATGTATAATAAATGAATAATTTTAAGCATCAATATTTCTTTTAATTTAAAAATATTGATATAGATCAAATGCAGTTATTTATAATTCCAGTTTATGAAATAGTTTAATATATCAATAATAGTCGATCAATTTGTAGTAAAAAAAAAATGAAAACTAAGTAATCTACATAGATAATTTCATTTACTATTTTGTGTAGAACAAGATTTATATCAAACATAAAATATTTGATATCAAAATACCAAAATATTGAATGGAGTTATTACAACAAAAACGCAAATAAACTACACATTCGACATCTTGTAGCCATTTTGTAATTTTCCGAGATATTTTTCAGTGGAAATTTCTCTTTCGATTGACTCTGCCGAATAACTTAATAATAAATAAATATCACAAGGCAATATATCTAGACAGACGCTACTTAATCTGGTCAAAAACATCGAGTTGTAACTCTAGAGAGTATTGCTGTGATTAAAGTATTAAAAAAGGAAATTCTACAAGTAAGTGTGTATAAAATAGCCCCAAATGTCAGTTTTTATTTAACTAAAAGGAATATCGAATGGTAAATGGTTTGGTTGCTCAGCCAACCAGATGAAATTTTTCCGGAAAAATCTAGAATTTTGTTAGAATTGCAGACTATGTTTTCTAAGTATGAGGGAGATATTGTAAAAAAAAAAAATGATTCACGTGTTTTTAATTCTAAAAAAGATTTCCAATATTTACATTTGACTAATCCTCGTATTTAAACTAGCACCTTTTTTTTAAAATTTAACACCTCAAATATTTACCAACAAGTATTTTCATTGTAGAAATTTATAGATAGTTTATATTTTAAAATGAGATGGAATGTAAATAATTGAAGAGTAGATTATTAGAGAATAAAAACATCAATTCTAAAATGTTTAATTAGAATTTCTTATAGATTTTCTTTTTCTACGGAACACCGTTGTAACCAATAATAAAAATTATTTTTAATCTCATTAGCATTTGAATAAATATTTAAAGGATATTTTCCTTTATAATGGAAAAATACATATATCGTCCTTTTTTTATTTCATGTAATGTGAATGTATTTTAAACATCATTAAACAGCAAGTTATTTTATTTATTACTTATATTAGAATCTACCATGGAATTCAAGAACGCTCTTGACATGCTTGTAATGTCAAAAATTCAAGAATTTTATTTGGAATTTCTGGCAACTGTGTTGATAAAATGGGAACTGCAAAAGAAAACGATCTTGAACTTTTTGGCTATTTAAATACCTTGCATTCTTTAAACAATATATCCTCTACTATTTATTGACTAAGAAATAATTTGCACAAGCTCATACGTCAGAACAAATGACGGTCTTGGCAGGAGAGATAAAAATTAGTTTACATTATTCCACGTATCTTGTTTTTATATGACCGCGAATAAAATCTCTTGAGCCATTCCTAAACGGAAGTCTCAGAAATGACCTTGATCATTAAAAAGCATGCCTATCATAGTTAAAATATTTGGAGCATATACAATTTTGAAAGTAAATACGCCAAAAAAAAAAAAAATCGAAAAATCCTAATGGTATGTATGGTATCGAGAAATCTAATGAATGGAAAATGATCTTGATGGCTTAAAAATATGTTTTTCAATATTGGAATTATATGCGTAATTTTTAAGTACAGAGAGCAAGCAATTCTTAAATTATCATCTGCCGTATCCATGTGGGCTACAGACGTCAAAGGAAGAAGGTCTATTAGATTTTCCATTTTCATAGAAAATAAGCGATTCTTATTGCTGTTGAAGACATCGAACTTGACCATAAATATGTAGGATTAAAGACAAATATTTCGAATAAGTTCATTGAATAAAAAATGTCAAAGATGGAAGTGATTAAAAACGAATACTTTATAAATTCAAAATTAATTTTAAGATCAGTTTTATGATTTCAAATTTATGTCATAAATCTGATTTCAAAATTAAGTATAAAATCTTAAATCAGCATATAAAATCAAATTGTACCATTTATTTTAAGATAGTAATGAATTTCATATTAATATTTTCAGATATTCATAGAATAATTTAAAATCCAAAATGTTTTCACCACAAACTGAAACAAGCTAGAAACACCCAAAGACATGTATATTTTTTTTTTTTTTGAAACATTCTATTGTTATCAATAAATAAAAATAAAAAGGCACACAATAAAACAAATATATTTTTCAAAATCTATTTTTACTCGTAATGAAAATGAAGTTAGATTTTTTTTTCATAACTTTATTAAAAAAATTTAAAGCGGAAAAAACATTTTTAATTTATAAAGCTCCTTTCAAAACATAATTGTCAACTGCTAGATTTATTTTATTTACATTCTTGACATAGATTATAAAATATTAGAGAAAAAAATTTTACTGTAAAAAAAGTGAACTACATTTTCGAAACAGATGATTGTTTAGTTCATAATAAAAAAATTACTTCCTTAAAAAGAAATAAAATAAACTCATAGATATTCATGCAAAAATGATAAATTAGATGGTATAGATTAAATAGTTCTATTCATACAAAGAGAGATATTTGTACTAGAACTTTCTAGATTGTTTATGATCCATTATCAGAGTAAACAGAAAAAGAAAGGCAATAATATTAAAAAAGGAAGTTTGAACTGTTTTAAAACTTACCACTTTCTTTAACATCAATGAGAAGATCAATGCTTGATAACAACGCCAAATTAAATTTAAGAATTATGGATGAAAGACAAAATGAAAACATTGAACACGATAAGGAATATTTAGTGTTCGTCGTTTAATATAATTGTTATAGGTAGACAATCTGATTTGAAATGATTAAAATATAGTTTTTGAAGAAAAAGTATTAAAGGGATAAAAATTCAATAATTAAACAAATAACCAAAAAAAAAAGTAGTCAATTTTTTTTAAAGTTACTCTTTTCGTATAAATTAATCAAATATTTAAAATATTTTCTGTATAAATATTTGTAGATATTTCAATTATTTTAACAATTTGATTTAGTTATTGTTAACTATCTAAATTTGATTTAGTTATTTTTAAATATTTGATGTTTATTTTTAACTTAAAATATTTTAAAGATTTAATTTTCACTTTTAAAATTACATTACTAAATAATTGTAGAAGCTTAGCATTCATGATTTTTCAAATCAAAATGAACTTTTGAATTAATATGTTAACACATTTAATGAAAACTCTAAAAATTTTTAAATAATTTTTTTTTTATGGAGTTTCTTTAAGTCTTAAAATGTTTCCAACACATTTTGAAGAATTTAATAAGAATTAATATTCCTTGAAAATTTTACGGTTCATATTGATTGTCTACTTATGAAACGTCTTTAAAACTTTCTTCCAAATTTACTAAAATACTTTTTCCAAATTTACTAAAATACTTTTTCCAAATTTACTAAACTACTTTCATCAAAATTTATTAAAAATACAAAAAAAAAAATTTCATAATATAAAAGTAATTCAGGAATATTTTAATCAATCTATACCTGTATTAGACAAAGCTATTTTTAAGTGAATCTTCAAATCTCTCTCATACAAAATGAATCTTCGAATAATAAAGTATAAAAAAATGTATTTAATTCTGATAAGAAATTTTCTTTCCTTTATAAAATATTTTTATTTAAATTTCCAAATAATATGACCTCGAAAGATTTGAAAATTTATTAAATGTAGAATTCCAACTTAAGTAAAATATATCCCATAATTCATTTTTTCTATAATCTATTTACTTTTTTTATATTAAAAAAGTCAATGATTTTAAGACAATGAAAATTAATTAAAATGTTCAAATAAAATTTTAAAAAGTTAAGAAATTATAACTTCTTGATTAATTTTTAGGAATTACAGTTTTTTCTAATTAATAAAAAGAGTTTTAATAAGTGTAGAAATTCCAAATTATTTTCTTTTAAGAATTTTCTTTTTTTCTTTTAAATAATTTATTAAACTGCAAAACAGTTAATTATAAAACATATACTACAGAATTTTTTTCATATTTCAAGTCTATTCATTTGAATAATTAATATTTTGCATATATAAACTAAAACAAATGTAAACTTAACTTCAAGAAATCAATTATAAAATTAATCATTATTAGAAAAGTTTTTCAATAAATTTTGGATTCAATATATTGATAAATAAGAGAATCAATGAAAATTATTCTTCTCAATTATGATTTTCTTAAAAAAAAAATGTAATCGAAACAAAACTTCACAGTTATTTCATCAATGAGAATAAAATAATAATTACATTAATAATAATAATAATTATTAATTTTAAAGTAATTCGAATGCAACTTATAATGTTTTCAAATTTAATTCTACAAAAGCAATCAATTAAAGTGTCAATTTTGCCTAAATATTTGCCGAGAATCAAACGCCAAGCCCACATGTATTTGAAATCTGATTAGAACTAAAATAGCCTTGAATGTTGACACCAGTGGAATAACCTCTCCGGGTAAGAACAGCTGGAAGAAGTTTTAAAAAAATTCACACGCAAATTCTACAGAATGGTCTATAACCATATATACCATGTCTACCAATATTCAATAACTTAAAAATAAATTCTTAAAATCTGAAACACAATTTAAAAATTTAAACTATGGTACCATGCTTATTCAAAACAGTTATGTCAGAAAACTCGTTACGAATTTCCACTTTCGAATGTTAACAAACTGCTCAGTAAAGTTTAATAAATCTAAATACAAACAATTAATAACTCTAAAATTAGATTTAGAGATATTAAATTGCTTTCTGCCAATGTCTGTTACCTTTTGTATTTAGCAGAGCTCTTGGCATTCAAAGGAGGTTCTAGAATATTCGAACTTCAATAGAAGTTCGGTAATTCAAGAACGGTGATGAGCCCTAGTATCCCATTCGTTTTCTAAGACCATCTGAATTCCAGGTATCCTTTGGCTGTAGAAACTCTCTAACGTCCATCTACGCATGCTCCTCACTTAAAATCAATATTTCTACAATGTACCAGACTTATCAGAATAGTGCAGCTTCCGTATATTTTTAACCGTTTTACATAGTTTTCAGGAAAATAATGAATGGAAAAAGAAATTTTTTTCAAATAATTGATGCTTTATAGTGATGAGTTCAGTTACCCGGTGTTAGAACCGACATAGAAAGGATGCCGTTAGTCTATGTATACTCGCAGGACGGCCAAATAATTTAACATTAATAAAAAACAATTAAAATAAATGTGAAAATTAATACTAAAACAAACGACTAATTTACTTTTTACTTTTAATGAATACTAATATATACAATTACACTTAAATTTAGAATTTTTACAGGATTTTAAATTGGCACTTAAAACAGAATTAATAAAAAAATGTTTATAGAGAAATAATCATAATATTACGCATACCTCAAACGAAATATTCACATGTGTGTGTAGGCAGTGATTTACCAGTAGCGTCGAAAACCGCTCTCTCAAGGGGCTCGCAGCAAAATATAAAGATGAACTTAGATTCTCCATGTAACCATTCTCGCAGCAAAAAAATATGTGTACCAGCGTCACGCACTGTCGCAGATAGCTCGTTCTTTCTCTCCTTCCTCAACGGGGTCTTCCTTTCTGCCCGCAATACGCAAAAGGGCTCGTCTATGACCGCCACCAAACCGGCCGGTTTTATTTTGGACCTCACCGTGGGAACGGGAGATAGCGTCATCTACCCTTCCTGGATTCATCCAAAAAAAAGGAAATATACCCTGCCCACACACAATAGGATAATTACCAGTTACAACATACTCCCACCTTTAATTTAGGCGGGAGCCAAAATTAAACTCTAAATTTTCTTACAACTATTTTTCTATGGGTATACACCTACTAACATAAGAAATTAAAATTAAATTGAACACTACTTGACAAATATAAAAACATAAAAACAAAATATTATGAACTAAATAAATTTACAGTATATAAATGTTATATCATGAGAATTACAATTCAAAATCTAATTCAAAGAAATAATAGTCTTTCTATTTACAGTCTCAAACATTATTTCTTAGATGATTTAAACAGTCGTCCATATCTGGACCTGTTTTCAGTTGTCAGGCTGAGTACAGGATCTCCAGAAGTTGACACCTCCAAAGGGTAAAGTTTTTGAATTGGTCGCGTCAAGCAACCACTACTCGTTCTCACCTGTACTACCCTGGACGCACCATCTCTACTGCTGTAGATTTTCTCAATTTTGCCCATAGGCCACATCACACGTTTTTTGTTTTCCAGTTCGATGAGAACAATGTCCCCGACTTTAAGTTCTTGGCACGCGGCTTTGGCCTTCTGCACAAGTTGGCCTAAGTATTCCTTACGGAAACGACTTCTCAGTTCTCGACGCAAAGTGTTGCAGTAATTCACGCGTACATTCAGTTTGTTGGAGTCGACTGAATTTAAATCAGGTACCCCCACTTGTTTTATGTCTTGCAAAAAACAAGGAAGGAGTCAAAGGAATGAGTTCATCTGAATCGTCTGAGATATAAGTCAACGGGCGGCTGTTTATTGATGCTTCAACATCACAAAGGATCGTTAGAAGCTCTTCAAAATTCACTGATGATCTTCCTAGAATGCGAACGAGCAGGCTCTTGACTGAACGAATAAGCCGCTCCCACCATCCCCCCCACCAAGCAGCAGTAGGGGGATTGAACTTCCACTTGATCGGATAACATTCGCTTTCCGATATTTTCTGCCAATCAATTTTCTTCAAGCATTGTCCGTTCCTCTAAAGTTTGTAGCATTGTCCGTGTACACCGTTGATGGACGGCCTCACCGGGCAATGAATCTTCTCAAGGCTTGCATGAAAGATTCTGTGCTGAGTGACGTAAGAGGTTCAAGGTGAATTGCCATGTACACTGCGCAAGTAAATAACACAATCCAGGCTTTTCCCCTCGGTTTAAGAAGTAAAGGACCACAAAGATCTAATCCCGTTATCTCAAAGATTGGCGATTCTCTTACTCTGTCAAGAGGCAACTGTATAGGTGGAGTAGTCAACGCTTTTGCAGTGAATCTTTTGCATACAACACAACATGATACGCAAGATCTCATATTTCTCTTGGAAGAAAAGATCCAGTATTGCAGTCTTAATTTGGCTGCCAATATCTGCATACCTGCATGACAGTACTTTAAATTATATTCTCTTATCAAGCACTCAGTTAAGTAGTGTTTGGACGGAAGAAGGATTGGATATAAAAAGGACAGATCATCATCTCGTTCAATGATCCTAGTTTTAACACGAAGAACATCGTCGTCACCTCGCACCACTTGCAGACCATGCACAGAATTTTCTTTCTCCTGAAAGTGCTTTTTCTGCTCTATACTCCACAGAATGATCTCAGATTTAGTTTTTCTTCAACTGTTAGGTTTTAGTACCATAAGAAGGCTTTGTTCTCAATTTATTTACAAAACGTATCATCCAGCAAAAACTCTCACAATTTTAGAAAAACTGGAGAAACGTTCGAACCACTCGGGCTTCTCTATTTATTACACTTAAGTCAACAATTATTTTCTTTTTCATCTCTGCTGCAATTAATTCTTCGTTTGGTGCAAATTCAGACTTTGGCCACGCCTCCGGGGAGGCTTTCAAAAATTCAGGACCCTCCCACCAACCGTACTGCGACAGATGTTGGAGTGTACAGCCGCAAGATGCTATGTCCGCTGGATTTAATTTCCCTGGGATGTGTCTCCAGTATTCCTTCTTAGACAGACTTCGAATCTCTTTAACTCTATTATTTACGAACACTCCCAGTTTTCTTCTCGTTGAATCCAGCAAAGAGCTACTGTTGCATCAGTCCAGTAGTAGGTTGGGACTTCTTTCAAAGATAAGGCAGTAACAACGTATTTAGCTAGGCGTGAGCCTAAAACACAAGCTAATAACTCCAATCGTGGAATAGTCACCTTCTTTAATGGAGATATGCGTGATTTTTGCAGCAACAAATTTCACATAAACCTGACCACTGCTTTCACTTCTTAAGAATATAAGAGTGGCGTAAGCATTTTTACTGGCATCACAGAAAATATGTAATGACCAGGAGTCTCTTTTTCCATAACCTATACGCCGTTCAAATTTAAGCTGGGAAATACAAGACAGTCCGTGGTACCATGTTGAGAATCTAGATTGTAGTTCATCTGGCAAAGGTAAGTCCCAATTTGCTTCAGTTGTCCAGGCTTCCTGGAGTATTAATTTCGCAGGTACCATTACTGGCACGACGAAGCCCAGAGGATCAAATACGAATGTACTATCGATAGTAGTTTTCTTTTTGATAAGTTTGATATTGGCTCAGACTTGAATGGTATAAATAAACTATCTTCTATACGGTCCCATTGAAGACCTAAAACTGGAGATATAGGTTCAACATTCTGTAACGATAGTTCTTGCTCTGGACCAAAACTCCACATACGCAGTTCCATTTTGGCGTCCGCCATAATGGCAGTTGCTTGTTGTATAAATACTTCTAGCTCTACATTCGTATCAACTGAAGTGACGCAGTTGTCGACATAAAATGCATGTAAAAGCTTTTCTGCAACAACTTTAAACTTCGCATGTACATTTTTAAGATGGAATGAGATCACTGCTGCCAACAGATAGGGGCTACTGGTAACACCGAAAACAACCCTTTTATGACGGAATTCTACAATTTTGTTATTTTCCCACCAAAGAAATTTCAGGTAATTTTGATCTTCTCGATTTATGCCAATCTGTAAAAAGGCTCGCCTAATATCGGACGTTACGCCAGTCGCCTTTTCCCTAAACCGAATTAAGATCGCAGGAATTTCTTCTACGAGATTTGGACCTTTATCAAACAATCATTTAGCGAAAACGAATTATCCGATTTGCACGAGGCATCAAAAACAGGCCTAATTTTACTAGTTAAACTATCTACTTTGAAAACTGGATGATGTGATAAATAATGTCCCTTTGCACTCTTTTTCCGATTCTGGGATTATTTTCCACAACATCCTCCGACACCCACTCATTAAATATCTTATCATACTCGTCAAAGCAATCCAATTTCTTTAATTTCCGTGTAGTGGCAAAAAGCCTTTTTTTCTGCAATATGCCTATTAGAGGCAATGTTTGGAGGAAATTTTTGAACCCACGGTAAACTTACGCAATATCTACCATCTTCGTATCTACTAAGCCCCTTCAAAAAATTTTTCCTGAACTAACTGATCTTCTACCGCTTTGGAAAAGGTTTGTACTTCATCTGTAATACCGATTCTTTCCAAATCCCACATATCAGAAGCTTTCATATTTTGAACATGGAGATTAGTTATTAACATAGATTGGGCACCCTCTAAATTTTGAACATTTAGTTCTTTTGGTTCTCCACACAAAGTCCATCCCAATTTAGTATTAATGGCCGTCAGACCCTCATTAAGCTGGATTACCTCACCCGTAAGAATTTGTCCATAAATATCGCTGCCTATCAAAAGTTCTATTTCCGGATAGTCGTCCCCCATATCCGAAATCCAAATTCTATGCCCTTTTAATTCCTTCAATAAAGGACCCTTAGGGATACGTGGTATTACTCCACAAATAATATCCTGATCCAGAAAGTCGAACTGATATCCAGTGCTTCTCCCTACAGGTCTCAATCTCATAGAATATCGTTTGTGATTTTTAGATTCAGTTCTTCCTCTCCCAAACAGAGAAATGAGTTAATTTCTCAGACGAAAGGCTTTTAAATGTAAGGCTTCGGGCTGTAGATCTTAAAATATAAGACCTCTGAGAACCACAATCCAAGACACCTTACCCTTTTCCTCATGTTCCCTGGCACTACCTCAACCATTAATGTCATAAGGAGTACTTCTCTCATACATGAAGGAGTAGACATAGTAGCTTGTACCGTCGTAGACCCTTTTGTACCCGCTACACTCTCACACTTTTTTCCTTGAATCTCGGGACATAAAATTATAGGGTGAGATCGTTTGCACAGATGGCATTGAACAAATTGTTTACAATTTCTCGCAAAATGTCCAGGCTTCAAACATCGGAGACAGCACTTTAATTCCCTTTAATTTATCTAATTTCTCCTCTAGGGTCAAGACCGAGCTAAAAACATTCCTTACTCTCATGACTTTTCCGCAGAAAACGCAATTTATTTCCTTAGTTGCTACCAAACTGGCAGCGCTCATGAAAGGTTTTTTTTTTTTAATTTGCACTCCTTAGGTGCTCTTCACGCGAGGAAGGAGAAATGTCAAACCCTGACCTGGCGAGTTTTATTCTCTATTCCCCTTCAACTTTTTTTTTCTCAAAAATTCTAAGAGATTTGAGAGACGTGGACCCTTAGCATTAAATAATACACTTCTCTCCATACCCTAATCAGCTCAGCTGATAAACATGATTCCACTATGGGATATAACCAGGCAGCATTGGAGTTTTGATTTACTCCTAAAGACTCAAGAGCTCTAATATGGGACTCGATTTTGTCAAATAATGCCATTAGTGGTAATTTATCTTTACCTTGTGAGTGCACGTTTTGGATAATTAATCTTAATTTCCTATGCAGGTTTCTCTCTCACGTATATCTCTGTTTAAAATTTCCTGATTACCAAAACGCTCGTAAATGCAGAAATGACCTTCGGATAGTTTTCCGAAGTCAACGGATAGATCTCAATTAGCTCATAAGCTCGAGACCCTGGTAACATTGACTGTGCTAAATAATGAAATTTATCAACATCATCCAGATTCTTGTCCTCGTGAATCTTTTAAACTGACCCCAGAACGAAAGATAACTCAATGGGTGCCCATCAAACTTTTTTTAATTTGAATTTTAGGCAATTTATAGCATTTATCATTGCACGCACTTATACTGCTACCAGTTTTTGATATCATACTAATATTTAAGTCCGAATTATCCGTTTTTCTTTTATTCGACGACTTAAACTGATAAATTCATCCAAATATTCCTCGCAACTTATTACTTCGTTATTTAAATCATCATCCGAGACCTCAGCTGCCATCATTAAATCTAATATTACCGAATCATAATTCTTTAACTCAGTATTTACAGTTTGTAATTTAATGAATTTATCCTCTAAAACGGATTTATCCGGCTCAACTTTATGTGGTTCCTCTTTTAGAACATTAGCAGTTCTAGTGAAACTACTACGCGCCATGGCACATTTTCTCTTTGATATCGCAAGACGCATTTTTTATCTTATAAAAGAAAATATACTCAAAATCTCAATATAAAGTTATCGACACTTCTAACAATGACTTCTAAATTCTTAATTTAATATTCACAGAATAAAATTCAACTTATTACAATAAATAAAATTCACTAAACTCATATCATTAATATAGATAAGAAAATGAAAACATTTAAAATTATTAATACGCACTAATCATTTCTTATACTAACGCATATACATATCAATTCATATGATTACTTCTCTATACAGAAAAAAAACCAAATTCAAAAAATCCTGGCTGGCTCGCCACTTTTCTATGTTAGAACCGACATAGAAATGATGCCGTTAGTCTACGTATACTCGCAGGACGGCCAAATAATTTAACATTAATAAAAACAATTAAAAATAAATACGAAAATTAATACTAAAACAAACAACTAATTTACTTTTACTTTTTTAATTAATACTAATATATACAATTACACTTAAATTACACTTACTCAGCCATTCTTGCAGCAAAAAACTGTAAACCAGCGTCACCAGAGCACTCTCTTCTTCCCTCAACGGAGTCTTCCTTTCTGCCCACAAAACTCAAAAGGGCTCGTCTATCACCCCCACCAAACCGACCGGTTTTATTTTGGACCCTCCAGGGAACGGACTTTTTATTGATTTTAAATAAAAATACTATTGTTAATTGATGCTGAAATAGCTGTTGTTTAAGCAAGCCATTTTTTGAAATACGAATGCCATTTATTACTTTCAATTTATTACTTTATTCAAACTCTTTACACTTGCAAAGAATGAAAACAACATTTGTTCTAAAAGTTCTAAAGCAATGATCTACCGCTTGCAATGTTTACTAAAGGGAAAGGGCCTTCATTTATGAACATATAAGGTTACTCGAAATATTTCAATTAGGCATTCAGTCATGCAATCATACTGCACAAATACTAAACTAATCAAACTGTAAATCACTACTTTTATCATGAATATGCTGTATAATATCATTAAGTATAACTTTATTTTTCATTTTAAAATAAAATTAATTGACAAACATAAAATACATAGAGATAATTCTATCCTTATTTGTACATATGCATGGAAAGATCAGACTCATTACAAATCTTGCGTCATAATTCTTTAATGATATATTTAAAATAAATTTTACGCCTAAGAAAGAGTAGACGTAAATCATTATAAATCTTTCTGTGTTAATACTTGGTATAAAATTTATATTATCCATGAATTTTAGAAATAAACAATAATAGACTTCACAGCATCGGCTATGAAAATATATAGTGCTACCATTATAAATATCTTTGTTTCATTGTATTTAATTTAAATGTTTTCGTATATATTTAAGAAATAAACAAAAGAAAATAGAAAGAATTTGTAAATGTTTTGAAATTTAAAATTTACAGGAAAAAAGTCACGAATTTTAAAGTAACTCTAATGTAAGAAAATATATGCACATATTTTTGAAGGCCACAGGCGTCAGGTACTCATTGCAACTTGACGCTTGGCACACACAACAAAAACTCGAAAATATCTAATATATATAATAAAAAAGGATTTAATGCTTAACGGGACATTAATTTATTGAGCATTTTAATATTTGGTTTGATTTTTGTAGTAGCTAAGTGCAAAAGTCATTAGTCTTATGTCTTTATTTATCGATTTATTTGCATAATCGATTTTGCATTATCTAGCAACAATCGCATCTATTTTATTTTGAGCTATTTAAAAAAAAAAATGGAACATGTTTTTGAAAATAAAAAATATAAATCGCAGTTATTTATAGTATATACAGAAGATCATATAGATCCTTTGTTAAGATTTTAGAATTCCTATATTTATATATTTTATATATATATATATATATACAGCCTGAGTAAAAACTTTAAGGCCAGTAAAAAATTTTTGAGAAAATGTAAAATGAAATAAAAGAAATTCAAATAATATTAATTATTAAAGTTCATTGATAAGAAATAAATACTATAAACATAATTTGTAAATACATAATTATGAGAAACATGTGGTTATTTACAAAGTTAGTATTTCTGCATGAATAAAAACTTTAAGGCCACCAGTCATTTTTAAAAATAAATATAATATAATCGTGTAATTACCATTGCAACTACTAGCTTGTGACAACGCTGCAATTTTCATATTTGTCATACGTTTCTTCGAAGTATTGGTGATCTTTGTGAAGATGGCGAAGGGTAAGAAGTTAACTGATCGTGAAAGAGGACAGATCGAAGCTTTGTCTTCAACAGGAATGAGTAGTCGTGCTATTGCGATAAAGATAGGAAGATCAAAGACTGTAGTCAACAATTTTTTAAAATTGAAAGACAATTATGGTAAAAAGAATACTGGGGGAAGACCTAAAGCTTTGTCCTCGCGTGATGAAAGAAGAGTTTGCCAACTTGCATCTACTGGAAAAGTACTCAACCAGGAAACTGATTCCGACGACAGATTTAAAAGTTTGTCAAAAAACGATTTATAACACAATTAGAAGGTCTGGAAGGTACACTTATACAGCAAAATTGACTAAGCCTCAGTTACTGCAGAGACACAAAATAGAGCGTTTGAACTTTGACCAGAAAGTCATGACCTGGGACAACCAATGGATAGAAATTATTTTTCTGACGAAAAGAAAATGGAATTTGGATGGACCAGATGGCTGGAATTTCTACTGGCATGATATAAGAAATGAAAAAAGAAATATTCTCCAAGCACCAATTTGGTGGAGGGTCTGTCATGACTTGGGGTCTGTTTTTCTTACAATGGTGTGGGTTCAATTGCATTCGTTTCAGGTAGAATGAATTCACAAGGATACCAAAATGTCCTAACAAATCATCTTTTGCCAAATGCTGAATGTCTTGCTGGAGAAAATTGGAAATATCAGCAAGACAATGCACCGATCCATTCGAGTAACAGCACAAAAATTGGTTCCAAGTCAACAATGTTGAAACTGGAAAAGGCCAGCTAGATCACCTGACCTTAACACAATCGAGAACCTTTGGGCTGACTTAGCAAGAAGAGTTTATGCAAATGGGAGACATTTTTACATCAACAACAGAGCTGAAATCTACTATCGAAGATGAATGGTATAAAACCGACCCCACCCTTTGTCAAAAACTGGTTTCATCCATGAAAACAAGAATATTTGAAGTAATTCGAAGTAATGGCTCCTACACAACCTTCTAAGAATTTGTAATTTTTTCTTATATGTTATTTTCTATGTTGGCCTTAAAGTTTTTACTCAGGCTCAAATATTCATCTGTGTGTTCTGTAATATTTTCTAATAATAAAATATTTGCAAATTAATTTTTCTACTTTTTATTTAAGCTCAATAATTATCAATCAAATGGTATTTTAATTCCTCAGTTTAAATGTTTCCATTTTCTCAAAAATATCTACTGGCCTTAAAGTTTTTACTCAGACTGTATATGAATTCTAAAATCTTAACAAAGGATCTATATGACCTTCAGTCTGCAATAAAACAGAATATAATCTATAAAATATTTTTCGTATATTTGAATGTATACCTCTTTCTTAAACTACAGCTGTATCATGTTCCTTGTTTTAATCCTTCAAAAATATATATTTCAACCGGGAAAAAAATTAAAATATTTTTCATGAATGGGGTTATTAAGGGCGAGGAGCACGAAACGCATCGGTGGGCGGCGGTTGTGTACACTTACTCTAATTGAGTTATCTTTAAAATGCTTATAATAGATTATTTACTTAGACTTATGCTAACTGCATCCTTTTCATAAAATTCTGTATTTATTTTTCTTTAAATATTGATTTAAAATTTATATTTACATATTTAACAATATATGCATTCTGCATGTAAAGCATATTTTATACATGCATCTCTAGATTTTTAAACAAAAATATCTCATTGAAATAATGTCATATATTTAAGTTCAGTAACCATCGTTTTCCAATTTGACTACGAAAATTTAGGTGGTTTACAAATTGTTTTTGAAAATATAGTTTAAATAAATTAATTACGATATTCACCAATCTGTCACCAAAAAAACTATTGCGTTTCACGCATTTGATAGGCGAATATCTTGATGATAAAAATATAAAAAATTGAAATTTATAAACATCCATACATAAAGAACAATTACTAAGAAAGTATTATTAAAAATACTAATAATTTATTTACTACTAATACAAAAAATTTATAAAACTAAAAATACTAATAATTTAAGAAATACGATATCCTTAATGCATAATTCAGTTATTAGATTAACCAAAACTTTCTGACATTTAAAGCATATTTTCAAACAAAAAGTATTAACGCATTGTAATTATTATTAATAGAATTAAATTTCGATTTGGTATAAGGACAAGAAACATGCAACTTTTATGCAATTTTTGAAAAGAATAATTTTTGCATTTTAAATTATTATTATAAAATCTAAGCATTAAATGCATCTAAACATTTATTTTCAGAAAATATAAAATTCATTATTTTTTAAAGTCAAATCACAAATACAACGAAATTAAAAGTTCATAATTCTGCTCACCTTTTCCAAAAGCATTTCTAGCTCGCATTTAGCGTTGTCGAAATTAGAACAAATTACTTTAAATTGCATGCATCTTGAATCAATCAGCAAAAATAAACGAAAAAAAAAAGTTTTTAAGTAGATTAACTACTTAGATATAAAGCGTAAATTAGTAACCAGAAACCAAATAAAACTGGGGAAGTATTATTAAAAGCAGTTCAAAACTAAACAATCAACCAAAGAAACACCGTTAATGAAATTATTCATTAAAAATCTAAACTTTTCCGACTGTTCTTGAAACTTTTATTAAAAACCTTCATACAATCCCATTGTTGGATTCCTATTAACTGACACATCATTCAATGACAACTTGTTTAAGCATTTAATTAAATTCATCACATTTGTTTTTATTATGAGAGAAACCTTGAACCTAACTGCAATAACTTCAGGATTACATAAACCGTTACGGTAGTCCAAATAAGTGTGTACACTTGTGGTAAATTATTTTGCAACTGCGTCAAGATGGACTTTACTGCCATCGATGACTAATCCGATGAGAAATATCATTTTAGGAGTGACTCATGGTTTTTTTGTGCTTGAATAATTGCTTTCAAAGTCATCAGTTCGTGGATTACACTATTTAATTAAAGCAGTATTTTCCAATTTATTTTGTATTATGTTTAAATATCTATTTTAGCTGTTTTCTTTAGAAAAGAGAGGCTCAAATCGCTGCCCGCATCTTCTTTAATTGTGGCATCATCTTGTGCCAGTTTATTATACCTAAAAATTATGATTTGTAATATTTTTAAGATTTTCATATTTTGAGAAAAAGATTTAAAACATCTAAAAGAATCTAGCTTTGGCTTAGTAAAAAAAAGTAAAAATTAAATGTTAAATAGAATATATTGAATAAAATATTTTCTATTTAAGTCCAAACTAGAAATACAATTTTTCGTTCTAGCCTTGATGTAGAATCCCTGTCTATGTAATTTTGTTTTTATCTCTACTACATTTATTGCTAAATATATTCCATTTTAAAATTACTCGAAACAAAGATATTATTATTGCTAAAAAATAAATTAAAATGAAATTTCTTTGGATCGACACATATTTGTGAACAAACAATTATAAGCATGAATATATAAAAAAATCGATAAATAAAATAATTTGTTTAGTCCCTTTTGCATTTGGTTGCCACCAAAATTAAACCAGATACTAATAACTTATTGAATTATTGAAATATCACGCATCAAATTCTGTATTTACTTTTTTATCATATTATTTATTATTATATATAAGAAATGTAATTTATCTATACCAATTCATTTTCGAAATTCTTTCATGTGTATATGTGGCATGTGGCCGAATACATGTGGCTGGCGTCTTTCACGATAAATTATTCCTGCTCTATAGTAATAATCACCAAAAAATTAACAAATAATTTTTAAAATTGTTAATTCGGTTAATTTTTTCTACAAATGAATAGAATTGTACACTAGATGACAAATGTTACAAAATAAAAATATAATTCTTCTCTAGAAATTAAAATCTGAGTCAATGTAATCTTTGAGTCTGATTCGTAATGCAAATCTTTATGTGAAGTAACAGCATAATTAATCAGAAAGAAAATTGAAATGCACTAAGATATAAATAGGTATGTGTTTCTATAATTTAAAATCAAATGAAATTGCAGGATACAACCTCATCAAAAAAGAGTAGTGACAAAATGGCAATACCGTTCATGACGTCATTAATTAGTCTTATTTCTTTTTGGTTTGCCTCAAAATCATACCTTTTCTTTTTAAGTTGAACAAAAAATTAATGAATTCAGAGTTTGCATTTTTTAATGTTTCTTTGAGGTAATGCAATGCTCATTCATTAGCTGTTTTTGGTTATTTAAGAACAAAATGTGTTCTTTTTGAATTAGAAAATGTGATATTTTCCATTTTATTTAGATGTTGTTCAGCGGTAAGTACAACAGCATTAGTTACCACACAATTATTTAAGAAAATTTTAATTTGAAACTTTTTTTTGGAAAGCAAAGTTAATTATAAATTTAATTTAACTAGTTTATAAATTTCATTTTTTCCTTTTTTTTTTTTTGTCTAGCATCACCTTTTATGTTTAAAATGTAACTATAAAATAAAGTTTTTATCCAATTTTTAACATGATATATACTTTGTAGAATTTGATTAATTAAATATCAACCCATGCAAAAATAAAATGAAAGCAAATTAAAGCAACAAATAAATATGCATAAATGAGGGAATGTAGCAAAAAGACAATTTGTCTTATATAAAAAAAAAACTAATTTTCCTTCTTCATAACATCATAATCAATACAAATAGTAATTAATATTAAATTTTATTACATACTTATCTAAATAACCTTTGCAATGATTACTGCAAAATCGAAATAAACTTTAGTTTGAAATATTTTGTACACATGATTCGAAATAATTTCATTATTTCCTTATAGTGATGAGAAATATAGTTTCAGGTAAACTAGTTAAAAAAGACCTCAAATTACTTATAAAACTAACTGGATATGCATCATGAATACAGCTAACTATAACCTTCATTTTGATTTTCCTTGAAAGGCTTATAAAGTACAATTTGGTTATTTTTAAAATAATAATTAAATATGCATAATTAACTATTTTAATTATAATTAAGAGTATATAATTGTAATTGTTTATCACTTAAAAATATTAGAATAATTATCATATTTATTTTAATTCATAAAACTTTAGATCCACTACAGCCATGCAAAACTTTAGAACAACTATTGTTATAGATTTACCTGTTTTTGCACCAATAGTTTTTTCCGTCTCTCAGGTTATTATAAAGGCTCCTTCACACCGTGGCGATAAACTTGAATCTTCAAGAAGAAAGCGACAAAATTTTTTTTCCGACCCCTTCACAGCGAACGTCCTAGTGGAAAACCGCTTCGGCAACTCAAGCGCGGACTGCAAACTGGTTTCAGGCGACCGTGGTGAGGCTAGTGATTGGTCAAATTTTTCGCTTACATCTTCTCCCTTGGTGAGCACGAGCCTTAAAAGGTAAAAGAGTAACCGCAGGCAATATTTCATCAATACCAAGAAGCAAGCAATGTTATGATGAGTAATTTTACGTCAATAACAGGTAAAAATTAATGAGCTTATTCAAATCATTGTTCATGGAATCAGTTTCAAAAAGTGGTATAAAAATAAAAGACTTTAATACAGCATGTAATCTTTCTAGGAAGATATTATGGAATACGTATTAATAAATTTTATCCAATTTGCATGCCTTGAAAACAAAGCTCTATTTCATCTTAAATTTGCTTCAATGATTTTAATCTTATTTTAAAAATTTAGTTGAAAAATATCTTTCTTTATCATATATTTATTTAAGCTAAAGTATCAATAGAAATTTAGTTAATGCCTGTAACTGCTGTATTTGCTTTAGAATGTTCTAGTCAAGATGTCCTGTTCAATCTGCAAATTGAAAATACTGACCTGTTTGTCCTTTGAGACAGCCAATGGCTTGTTTTGAAAACAAAAAGTCGTGCTTTCTAGCTAAGCCATCGCATTTTAAATAGACTCAAATGGGTGTTTATAAGTTTATAAGCTGATTCTGACTTTTTGATAACAATCAAAACAGCAGAATCATATACATACGACGGTTCTAGTGCTTGAAGTGAGCGGACGTGTTTACACCCCCATGCTCCTGATCCTTCAAATAAAAATTAAAGACTTAATAAACAACGGAATTTGTTTTTACTCGCTATTTTTAGCTTTGCTCTTTTGATTTTTTTTACTTTTTATATCGCTTTTTTTATTGATTTCTTTTAAAATGAGTGTGAACTCTATAATCCGGATGAAGACCCGCCGCCGATCATTTATTATACATCCTCGGCTAGCCCGGCAACTACTGGACTCAAATAATGTTGACATGACCAGTGAAAAGTCTACTGAGAACAAGACAAAAACACCTGCCCCACAATTGAAGGAACTCACCGATGAGTATATTCTAGTACATCAGGCTATATTGAGAAAGGCCTCTCAATTCAAAGAGAGACTTGCTCAATCAGCAAATAAACTGCGAAAACTTCATATCGACGATTCAACATCAGCCGCACTACACGCTGAAATGGCAGAGATTTATCGCCAAATGGACATTTTCAGGTTTGAGTTTGGAATCGCTTTATTCCAGATACCATCTCTGGCGGAAATCGAAGATCGATGCCTGAGGGCTCAACAAATCAGGGAACAACTTTCTTCTGAAAACGCCCCCGCTCTCCCCATCCTTGATGAATCGATTCCTCTTGACAAGACATCAAACAAGGCAAGAAAGGTCAAAAGACCTGCCGATGCTGACGGTTTTGCCTCCCGGCAAAACACCTCATTTCTAAAAAAAAGGGCGATTGAAAATGCTACAATACCCCTGCGAAACTCCTTTGCCGCAGTGGGTAACATTCAAAACATCCCGAACTAAATGACAATGCAGTAATCGAGGCCAGGCCACCGCCTATATATTTCCAGCCCAAACAAGACTGGAACATGACCCTCAGCGTCCTGAGAAGCGAAGTCCCCCTCCTACAGTGTAAATACACTGGGAGGTTCATGAAGTTGTTAACAAACAACGACGACGACTTCAGGAAGCTCACCAAATATATGGACGATCGAGGACTCGATTATAAGAGTTACTCCCTGAGGGAAGAGCGACCACTTAAAGTAGTCATCAGAGGACTACCGGCGAACACAAACCCTGACTGCATCATTGAAGAAGCTATCAGAAGAAGGATTTGAGGTCGGGAAATTATCCCGTCTCTCCAAATACCGCACTAAAGAGCCTATGCCGCTCTTTTACCTGCAAGTGAAGAAAAATCAGCAGGCCGACGGTATATACCGAGTGACTGAGCTCCTAGGCGCTCAGGTAGCCATTGAAGCGTACCGAGGACGCCCTGGCCCCAGCCAATGCTGGAATTGCCAGGGTTACTTTCATTCCTCTGAAGTGTGCCGCCTCCAAACCAGGTGTGTCAGGTGTGCTGGATGCCACAAGGCGGAAAATTGCACCAGGCCATCGGACCAACCAGCAACATGCGTAAACTGCGGGGAGACCACGCCGCCAACTGGAGGGGTTGCCCCAGATGCCCCAGCTCAAAAATAAAGCAAAGGCTCAAAGAAAAAGCCCCAGCGCCCCATGCCACCACCCAGGCCAGTATCCCAGGAGCTATCCTTTGCAAGCCTGACCGCAGGTAATCCCCGACCTACCCAGGCCAGGAGACCAACTCCCCCCCAGGGAACCCACAGGATGCCAGCTGCTACCTCAACACCTCCCGCTGCACGCGTCACCCACGCGCCGCCGCCAGTGACTCCATTGATTGCCCATCAACCGACCGCATCCGGCCCCGACTGTACGGAACTGATCGGTCAATTAATGAAGTACACGGAGCAGGGCATGGACGGCCTGTTACTCTCCGAAGCTTCCGTATCTGTCTACCTGAACTGCGAACTGAAACAGACACTCACACCAGAGCATACATGATCTTCTCTACCTACTGGAAGATCGTGGCAGCGAATAGAGCCCATTAATGTTCAACACCTGCTTGGAACTTCTCAGGATTGCCACCTGGAACGCAAATGGTTTGCGTTCTAAAATCAATGAGGTAAGAGAATTCTGTTTAGAGCAAAACCTTGATGTATTTTTGGTCCAGGAAACTAAATTAAGACCTGGAGAGACCCCACTGATCGCTAATTATCGATTCTATCGTTTTGATAGAATCAACCTAAATTCAATGTAAGCGGAGGCACCTGCATTTATGTTAAAAAGTAGTATCAGGCACCATGAACTACCTGCTCCGCGCCTTAATTGCGCCGAGGTAGCCATGATTCAAATTCATCTTAATGATTTTCCACCCATTATCATCGCTTCGACTTACGTCGCACCTACAAACCCAGGTGGATACCCGGTGGAGGACATCGATACTATTTTGAAATCTGGACCCAATGTGATTCTAGCCGGCGACTTAAACGCTTTCCACTCTAGTTGGAATTTCGGACGTTCTAACCGAAATGGATTCAAATTGAACAAATATCTGAAATTACAAAGAGGATTGAAAGTCGTAGCCCCCTCCCGACCTACTAGATTTAATATTGTTAACAACCGCGCGGGGAATGTCCTTGATTATGGCATTTTTAAATTTATTCCATTTAACTGTAATGTAGAGGTGATAAATGATCTTGATTCAGATCACCTACCTGTTTTGTTTACCTTTGAAACCAGCATAGAATCACTGAAAGGTCCAGATCAGCTTCTGACCAATTGGGAGGATTTCAGCTATACGCTAAGCTCTAAGCCACTCCCCCTTTTACTTTTAAGCGAACCCGCTGACGCGGAGCAACTCATTCAGAACTTGGAGCTCACTCTGCAAGGAGCTCTGAGGGAATCTTCTAGACCTAAATTTAAGCCTCCACCTGTTAGGTTTCCAAGCGAGCTTAAAAATGAAATTAAATATAGGAACGCACTACGTCGGTTCTGGCAAGAATCTAGAGATCCAAACGCCAGAGCCGATTATTTCAGACAGGTTGCAGTAGTAAGACTTAAAACTAAAAAATTCTCACAGCAACGATGGGAACACTCCATTCAGGCCATGACGCCTCAGACAACACTATTTAGACGAACGTCTCTGTTGCGAAAACCTTTCAGCAACATCCCACCACTAATACGCTCCAATGGATCTTCTGCATATGCACCAGAGGAGAAAGCCGAGCTTTTAGCTGATAGCCTACAAGATCAATTTGAAACGAATCACGACGTCGAAGATCCTATTTTCTTTCGACGCACTAACACCGAGGTAGCAGACTTCCTCCAACAACCACACGTAAATGATATCAGTCAGGTCAGCCCAGCGGAAGTCTGTGAATTCATTAGGAAGATTAAACCTAATAAGTCTCCTGGGATTGATCGCATTAGTAATCGAATGTTAAAATCTTTACCTTATACATATGTGCTACTGATCACTTATCTAATTAATTTTTAATTGATAAGTGCTACTTCCCACAGAGCTGGAAAACTGCCGTAGTCATTCCTATTCCAAAACCTAATAGTAATAGGGCCTACCCCCAAAATTACCGTCCAATCTCACTACTCAGTGGAGTGAGTAAAATATTCGAATATTCGATTCTTAAACGCCTGGATCAGCACTGCACAGACCATAATATACTCATACCTGAGCAATTTGGGTTCAGAACTCAACTCAGTACTTCTCACCAGCTCTTACGTGTTAACGAGCTGATCCATGATGGCTTTATCAATCGTAAATCTACGGGAATATTATTTCTGGACGTAGCCAAAGCCTTTGATAAAATTTGGCATAATGGCTTACTACTCAAGCTCATTCGACTTGATTTTTCGCCCCAGTTTATTAAAATTATTCACTCGTATCTCACTTTGCGTAATTTCAGAGTGCGAGTGGGAGGGACCATTTCCAGCGATCATCCAATCAGGAGCGGGGTTCCACAGGGCTCACTGCTCGGTCCCAGATTGTTTCTAATCTCTGTGAACGACATACCTAAGCCAGAATTCTGTAAACTGGCTATGTTGCAGATGACACAGCGATTATTGCACAGCACAAGACACCAAACTCCGTCGTTGCTTTGCTTAATAATTATATTTCTCGCTTGGAAAGTTGGTTGACCACCTGGAAGATCAAAGTTAATCCTTCTAAAAGTGCGTGCCTCCTGTTTACACGTAAAAAGAACGTTGGTTCACTTTTAAATGTCACTCTTTTTGGCCAGCCAGTCCCCTGGGTTACTGAGTACAAGTACCTGGGGTTAATTTTTGACTCAAAATTAACCTATAAGACCCATTTTGCCAAAGTAGTTGCCAAAGCAACTGCTGCAAGCATGAAGCTAAAAAGCCTAATTTCTCGTAAGAGCAGGCTAGCGATCAGACACAAGGTTTTGCTCTACAAGTCAATCCTTCGACCAATTCTCTTGTATGGATGTCCTATTTGGGCGTCCTCCTCAATCGCAAATCTCAAGAAGCTCCAAGTGTTTCAAAATAAACAGATAGCTATGATAGTTAACGCCCCGTGGTTTGTTAGAAGGAAGCAACTCCACAGAGATCTGAATATAGAACCCATTATGGACTATATTTTCAAAATTTCGAAATCTTTTCATTCTAAATGCCCTCAGATCCGAAACGAAGCGATCAGACAAATACCTGTATACCATCCAGGTGTGGCTAGCTCCAGGAAGAGACCCAGAGCCATCTATGATCAGCAATGGGAATCTTTCCCGGCATTGAAAAGGCGTTGTGGATTTTATCCTACAACCGCCGATTCTACCGCTGTGGCTGTTGTCTAGTCACTCCGATCACTTCAAGCGAATCTGAGCTGCTATTTTTGGCATTTAAATCTTAACTTTTATTTGCTACGATGTGCAACTTAAATTAGAACATGGCTATCTGACTCTTTAAGCTGTAATTTTAAATTTTAACTTGTAAATTTTTAAATGGTTCACTTTTATTTAATTACTTTTATTTTCTAATTGTTTGCTTATTTTAAATTTTTCACGTAATCTTCTTAACAGTTTTACTTATCCTAATTGTCAATAATCTTGCTTTTATTGTTTACCTTTAACTTTTAAATTCCTCAACTGTGTTTAAATCTTTATTTTATTTCTTAACTGTAAATTTTAAATCTTTTAATAGTTATCTTATCTGCTCGCTGCTCAGCGTATACAATTTACCTTATTTTGCTATTAAAAATCTAAAAAAAAAAAATGTGTATTTTCCTAGCTTTGGTTAGGTTTTTTTTTGGTTACAAACCATGTAAATAGACTGATGGCGCCATCTGTCGGCGTATTTGTAAAATAGTCATGTAAACAAGCTGTGTTTACACAACTTGTATGTCGCACCTTTTTTTTATTTTTAATTTGTTTAATCTTTTTATTCTTTATTTTTATTTTATTTCATTTTAAACTTGGTTTAACTTTAATCTTTTATTTTTGGGCATCGTCAACGGACTCCTAATTGTACCGATAGCTTTAGCTTTTTCGATCTCCTGCTTTAATTGTTAGCAAGCAGGAGGTGTTTTTCTTAACTTTAATCCCTTTGTTTATCCTTTTCATTGTTATTCATTAATTTTAAGCAACCCCATTTTGTGCAAATGTTTTAATTAAATTAAGATGTGGAGGTATTGTGGCTCTTAAAGCCACCTTGGAACTCCGTAACCGGTACGCCCGTTGCCCGAAACTCTATCTCTTAAAGCAAGCCTAATTGAAAATAGTAGTAAATGATACGAGTTCAGAATACCGTAACGTAACATGTAGTACACAAATTCATTAATCAGAAATTTCACAAAACTACGTTTGTTGTTTAATTACGACTGCTGAAAATGATTACTTTTAATGATGTGGCTGTATCACATCCTAGATTATCATTAGACATGAATCACATGTCAAACATTTTCAATGAAAAAAGCAGATTGTAAAATACGTACTATATTAAACGCCGTTGTGCGGTAACATAATTTAAAAAGGAAGTGTAGATAAGGAAAAAAGTTACGTCAACATTAATTATCGTTATTTTATGTGTTTGTCTTCCTCTTTATGCAATACAGTTAGGCGTTAGTTAGTGGAGCTGAATATATCAGAGTGTTTATAATTACTCTACTCAATTTATCTCTAAATACGTAAAAGTAGATAAAATTGCTTTCTGTATACTCTAAAACAGGGGTGGCCAACCCGCGGCCCGCCTTGAATATTTTTTTTGCGACCCGTGAGATTTATCACACTTACAAAATATATTTACTTTATAATGGCCAAAGTAGTGAAAACCAATGTATTAAAAAAATACATTATGTGTGCATCCATATATTCAAAAATTAACTGTCGAAATTATAAGAAAAAATTAACTTTGATTTTAAAATAATATTCTGGCGAATATATGACAGACGTCTTACACGTCTGCCTACAGGCAGATTTCGAGACGAGAAATTTTTTGTTTTTACGGGGGTAAGGTTGTTAACTCTAAGCTCAACGCTCTACAGTCATATTAGACCGGGACCTACGGTTTAAAGTGGATTCCAAAATTACTACTGCCATATATCATCATCATCGATGCAACAGCCCCATAGTGGGCCAAGGCCGACTTTTTTAAGGAGTAGGGTTGTCAGCCCTACGCCCAACAGTCATTAGACCGAGAATGAGTTATGCTATTCTATAAATTATTAATTTTTAATGTGCAAAAAAAGTGTAAAAATTATCTTTTTCAAGATACTTTTATGATATGAATAACATGCTATTTTAAGCGCATTAGCTAATTTTCTCAATTAAATATTTATACATTTCTACAAAAGATATAATCAGAACTATTCTGTATACTTACTTTTAAACTAAATGTATATACTTTAACAGAAAACACATTTTTTTAAAAATATTTAAATTTATAAATAGCGTAAAATATTACCAGGGAATTTTGCTTGTAAACAAAGAAATGATAAGAAAGTCTGATAAATTACGAATTGTCAAACAAAAAGTAATTTGTTATACATTCAGTCATACTCCATTCGCAAAACAGTATAAATCAATTTATACTGTTTCAAAAATAGGCAATACTGAAAAACTTATTAAAATAGTACTTGATACTCTCCTACACCTGAATTTGAAAAATGGCAAACAGACAGACTACGAATTAAGACGCGTTTTTAAATTACTCGTACTTATAACTTAAAAATAGTAATTGTTTAACATAAAATGGTAATTGTTAAACGTAATTGTTTATGCTCGTAATTATACTTTTAAATTTAGTTTGTTACTTTACATTATGATTCAGTCATACTCTATTCGCAAAACCGTATACATCAATTTATGTTGTTAAAAAAAAACAGGCAATATTGGAAAGCTTATTAAAACAGCACTTGATTTAAAATATGGCAATAACAAGTGGTAAACAAACAGACTACAAATTAAGAAGCGCTTTTTGAATTATTCGTACTTATATTTAATTGTAATATAAGTACGTGTGTAATTGTTTATACTATTATACTTTTAAATTCAGTTCGTTACTTAAAGGATGAACAAATTTTGTTATCATGAGTTCTGTAATTTAAAAAAAAAAAATGATAAAGAAATTATGAAATTGCAAGAAAATTCAAAATAGAAAAGTATTTTTGATTTTAAATTATTTGCATATCACGAAAAAGATGAACTGCCTAATTAAGATTTGATTATTATACATAATGAAAGATATTTGTAAAAAAAAAAATGGTGGTCAGAAAATCCCTGTCTAGCGATAGATGAAATCGTGTTAAATTAAATGTCATTTCAGAAGCATTTTGTTTATTCTTACTTTAACAAATAGTAAACATTTTTTTTACCTTAAATTCCTTTATCATTTTTAATAAGTGTCGATGTTTTTTTATTCATATTTTTTCTTGGTTTTTGTATTTCTATTTTAATTATTTATTTTGTAGTGAATATTTTATAAATTATTTTTATGTTTTAATGCAGTTGGCAATACAGAGACAGTTAATCTTTATGCCATGAGCAAGGGCTACACCGCTGTTACTCATTTAGCACTACCCAGGGGGCACGTATAGCTTGAAGATATGCTACGGACGCGAGTAACACTACCCCCACAACTCTTTACCTTCATATGAGACCGGAAGCTACGCTTTAAAGTGGATTCCGAACCACTACAAACATCCATGGCACCGCCGGGACTCGAACCCGAAAACCAGTGGTACCGAGGTCCAGAGCTCTAGCCCTCAGCCATCATGCCCCAATTATTTTTCTGTAAATTCATATATATTTCTATTTAAAATAAATAACACACTACATTATTTACAATAAGTATAAAACTAATTTAGGAAAATTTTAAAAAGTAACTACAAAACTAAATAATTAAATAAAGGTTGCAACTTACGGAAGAATGGAACGCAATCGATCCGTGAATCTAGAATAGCCTGTATATGCTAAGTAGAAATATAAGTAAACAACTCTAACATTGTTTAAATTAAAGTTAATAACACTCATTGAAAGTCGAAATAGTCGTTTAATTAAAAGCAACAAAAACATACAAGCATGTCCCTGTTCCTCTGAAACTTTCTCAATCTCATACTGACTTAACAATGCTTGTGAAACGTTAGGATGCAAATTATCATTAGTCAAATCAGGTTGGATCATTTTGATACGGTTTTTCTTTTCAAAATGGCCAGAGACCGCCATGGCTAGAGCACTAAAAGAAAAAGCTTTAATGAAAATAATTAGTCAACAACATATAACCAAAAAGTTACTTTTAAAGTCTGTGAAATATTTTTTTTTTTTTAATTTCTGGAACGATCAAACTATTTTACTATTAAAAAAATGATAAATCCGAAAAGTTCACGAATACGTTACACATTTAAAAATATCGAATTGAGATCTAATGGCTTTTGTATGAATCATCACTGTGAAGTTTCCAAAGGGTGCTTATGCATACCATATTTGAAGAAAGTGATTAATTTAAATAACTAATCTAACACACATAACTAAACATTCATTATCATCATCATCATCATCATTATCAGTAACGCAACAGCCCCATGGTGGGCCAAGGCCGTCTGCCTACTGCCAGATTTCGAGACAGGAGATGTTTTGATTTTACGAAGTAGGATTGTCAGCCCTACGTCCAACGCTATACTAGACCGGTACCTACGGTTTCCTACTATTCCGAATCATTACAAACATCCATAGCACTGTCGGGACTCGAACCCTGTGGCACCGAGCTTCAGAGCGCTAGTCATTTGGCCATTCAGGCCTCTTAAATTTAAATATTAAAGAAATATTTTCTGCTATCAAACGATTTCTTAGTAAAAAAATCAAATTTCTCGCTTTTCAAAAAACAAAGCAAAAACAAAACAGAAAAAAATTCTTATTCGAATTGTGAAGAAAAAAAGCGATTTCATTGAAAAATTTATTCACTGGTGCATTGAATAAATAATCAAAGTCATAGTTTGGTTTGTCGCTCTACGGTCATCTTGTGCACACGAGGGCTAAACAGACCGGGGCCTACTATTTAAAGTGGATTCCGAACCACTACAAACATACATGGCACCGCCGGAACTCGAACCCGAAACCTATGATACCGTGCGCCAGAATCAAATTCAAATTCATAAAAAATTATATTTTCTGCATTTAAATATATTTTAGAAGCATAAATTTGGATTATTTAATTTAGTAGCCAAATTGAAGATTTACCATCTTAGTTGAAATCATGAATGCATAAACACTAAAAATTAATCGGTAATTTATCCCACGCTCATTTTTAAGTTACAGATAATTGTAATGTTTTTAAAATTATAATTAAAAAGTTATTAAAAATATGAATAAACCTAAAATACTAAAGAAAATATAGGAAAGATTTTAAAAAAAACTTACCTGCTATTTTAGAACGAACTACGAAAAATTAAGCACAAAAATAATAGTAAGTGTACCACCAACAAAAGTCTAAAGACGATATGAGCTTACCCTGTTTGCGTAAGCTTTATATACTGAATAATAACCTAAAATGCAAATGATTTCTAGAAATACAAATAGAGTAATGAACTTTATTGTTTACGAATCATGAGAATAAAAACGAGATTGATTAACTTCAAAATACGCGTTTTATTAGAAAAAGAAGACAATTTTCCACGAAAAGATTTCAAAATATTGCATACCTAAGAGTATAGTCACTACTAGAAATTCAATTAAAATCCAAAACATCAATATTAGTTATTTTTTTTTCTTCACAGAAAATATCAAGTAAACACAATAAAAATATTCCCAAACGAAACAGGATCGGTTTATTAGTTTATTAAGCGAACAATAAAGTATTAATTTATATTAATTTTAGAATTTAACTCCCTGATTTATTAGAACGTTTTTTATTATTGCATGTAAAAATACATTTTAATTAGTAAACAGGTTTAAACTCTCTATAAATAATAAGACAATTATTTGTAAGCTTTGATTTGTTGCTCTACGGTCATCTTGTGCACACGAGGGCTAAACAAATCGGGACTTACAGTTGAGCGTGAATTCGAACCACTAACAAACATCCATGCCATAGCCAGGATTCGAACCTGGACCCTGTGGTACCAAAGGCCAGAGCGCTATATTTTGTAAGGAGTTTTATATTGTACAATTTAAGTAGATAAAATTAATTTAAATCTTACGATTTATTTAACAAAAAAACTTTTCTTTAAAAAACAAAAAAAAAAAAAAATCCTCGAAATTAAATGAGTAAATTTTTAAATATATCCATAAATGTATAAAATAGACATATAATTACTAATTTTAACAAGACAATGTATTGCAGTTAAATTAATTGTAGGAATTAAAGTATCTACATTCGTATTGTTGCATTGAAGTGCGCCATTTGTAAAGACTCACTTTCTTGCTAATGACCAGGGATTTCATTCCATACAACTATAAGAATCATTGTAATATTTTTGACTTTAATGTCAGCTCTTGATTTGATATTATTCGATACCGCTATGGCAGACATTGTAGCAGATTCAAAATGTTGTACGATGAGAGCATTTCTATAGAACAGCCTCAAATTCAACTAGACAAATGGGTCCACATTTGTACTGCAGTGAAAAAATGAGATAAATACTCGCTCCTTGAGCAGGAAAACCGTAGATCAAGTTGGTTAAATACTCTCTTATACTTATCTTCTTTTCTTTTATAGCGTCACGGAGTCAAGTCAGACTTTCTACCTACGGGTACTCCATCACAACAGAAGCTGCCCTACCCTTTCCCTCCCTCCATAAGACCACACAGGTTCTTGGACTTGGTCTAGATGTTGCTGTCTACCAAGAGTTGGATAAGAATAAAAAAAAAAAAAAAAAAAAAAAAAAAAAAAGAGTCTATATAATTTCTAAATTTGATACATTCTCATTTGTCAATGCATTTTATTTAATATGAAAGCCTCTTTGTTCCCTGCTTTTAGGTGAATTTACGTCTTTTACCATGCAACTCAAAGAAAATATTTGACCAGCTTTTTATGTGATTGGCTTTTAGGGTACTGACATCTCTATGATATATTGCAAAGCAAGATTGATGAGATAAGAGAAGAGACTCGCCCCATCCTTACACATTAGATACTTCAGAAGACAGGCCAACGATTTAGTCAAGTAAAAGGAATGACTCGTATCAATAAAGATACTGATGAGAGTAACTCGTTCAGGTTTACACTGTTGAAACCTTCATAGAATAAAAAGGTATTTATGACATAAAAAGAAGCCAATTAAGTGGAGGTCGTGATTTAAACACTTTTATATTACATTACTCCTAAAACGTATTTCCTTTCTTATTATTTGTTAAGATATTCCCCCAATAACAAAAAGAAATTAATTGATATATTTATATTGTTTCATTAAGCTTTGGGGAAAAAAATCAAAGTAATAATTAAATGACATATTTGAATATTTAAACTCATTGTGAGGACAAAGTTAGTATCAAAGCTCCATTTTTTTTTTTTTAATGCTTTTTTGCTAAGCTTTCAATCTTGCGTTCTAAAAAAAGAATTAAATATCAGTTTGGCAACTTTTAAACAAGTTGAAAAAAAGTGTAATCACTTTCCCAAGTACAATTAATAAAGTAGACGATAAAATCTGGCAAATATGTAAACAAAAAACAATAATTAAAATTAATTTGAAATCAAAATCTTAGAAATTATTTATTAAGTGCATATCTGTATATTGCTAATAAAATATTTAAAGTAAGGTTTCAAACAAACCAGATGACCCATTTTTTAATGGAGGATGCTAGGTAATGGTTATGGAGGCACTTCATAAATGGAAATACCAATTATACAGTAAATATGTAGCAACAACAAAACGAAAATCTTTTCACTGGAGTTAATGTAAAGATCTTTTATTAAATTATGCCTTTGCTTATTAAATAAAGAATCATTTTTAATAACTCGTGGTTTTAACCATTGCTGTTAATATCATGTTTTTGTAAATGCAAGAGCAATATTTATGTTTCATTATCTCGTTCCCATTAGCCTTGTACCCAATAATCTATAACATTAAATCGTATTTCCGTTATCATTGTTTGTCAAGTTATTCACCCAATTAAAAAAGCAATTTTTAGAAATATTTATATTATTTCGAAAAATATAAAATTTTTTCAATCAAACCCCCTGAATCTTGGAATCATTTACATCAATGGTCACTTAAAATATCCAAACCCCTTCGATGGTTCAAAGTTATTCCCTTTGTTGCCACCTCAATTTGAAATGAACACATAAAATAGGCTGTTTCGTAACTTCCTCTAGTCCCCCTAATGCCAAGTAAATTTAATGTAACTCAAATTCGAAGCAGACACAGTACCGCTCCGTTGTCAGGATTAGAAACCCTACTTTAACTCTTATTTTTTTTTCTCTAGGTTCTAAACCCATTCAGTGCTCCATGTCTAAGAGTTATATACAGTGCTCTTTTTGGGACAGTTTTAAAGAATTAGTTCAGCAAATTATATTAAAATTAATTATTCGTATAGCAGAGTGTTACAAGAAAACATAAGGTAAAAACTGAGATATTCATTAGTAACATCCATTATAGAACAATAAAAAAAAAGAAACCAAAACTTCATTATAGGGAACCCAAAATCAGAATGCAGCTAAAAATGAAAACTTTTTAATTTTTGAATAATAAACATTCTAGTAAAATATCGATATTATAAATCTATCTATCTATACGTCTATTACATATAAGTGCAGTTTTAGTTAAAAGCCAAGTGGTTTTAGCGGATAACTGAAAATCATGAGTATTTTTTACTTCATTTTATTAACATGAAATTTAAAGAATTTAGTGTTGAAGTCCAGCTCCGAGAAGACGATGGGGAAGAAAAGCACTACATCAAATAAGTGAAAAAATTGTAGTTGACAGTTGCAGCGATTGAAATCAAAAACAAATCGTTAAAAGCGTTTTTGGTTAGTAGATTGCAGATCGTGGGAAACCGAGAGAGTTCATCAACAGAAATGTTAATCAGTGTTTAATTATATAAAAGTAACGTTGTTATTATAAGAAACAAATATGTGACCGCAACTTTAATAGAGGTCACTGCAAGAGATAGTCTATCACTTGTAAATCACAGTATCAAGGAGGGAAAATGGGGTTATTACACACACAATGCACAAATATTTATATGAATATTTATAAAGAACATAGCACACGATTACAAAAGCCAAAGGAGAAGAACTGACAAGCTTCAACAAACTTTACATGAAAAGCTTCTGTGGGTTTTCGCCATATGCAAATTGTATAAAAAACCATCATAGCATTCGTTGCAATGCAAAAACCCTAAAGTGCCTCACAATCAGTCCGAGGTCTTACAGAGCTCCTCAAAAATTTGTCCCGCATGTACATCAAAGCTGCAGCAACGAAACTGAAAATCACTCATTAAACAGACAAATTAAAAAAGATTGAATGGCAAAAACTGCATTGGTGCAAATGCAGAAAGATTCATTGTAAAATTGTGTTCAAAAATGCAAAGAATTATAGTGATATTATATAAAAGATTAATTAAATAGTCTTCTGTATCACTTCTTGTTGACTATTTTTAAAATGGCTTGGTTCTTGACAGCAAGATGAGCTTTTAAAAGACATGGTAGAATTTACAGTATTATTACAACTCATTACAGTATTATTATTTTTATTACAACGTATTTTTTTCAAACTAACACTATCATATTTTTTAAAAATAAATGATAATAGATATTAGATGAGCTTTTAAAAAACATGGTAGATAATTTACAGTATTATTACAACTCATTACAGTATTATTATTTATTACAACGTATTTTTCAAACTAACACTATCATATTTTTAAAAATAAATGCTAATAGATATAAGGTGAAAAGGAACATGACAAATTCTTCAAAAAATGATTAGGTGAGTTACTTTCAAACCTTTAAGTCTGCATTATTACACCAAATAAAATATCTAAACACAAACAACTATTGTTGAAACAATTTCAAAATGTATAGAATATAGTTAATTAAAAGAATTTATAGTGATATTATATAAAGTTAATTAAATAGTCTTCTGTGTCACTTCTTGTTGACTATTTTTAAAATGACTTGGTTCTTGACAGCAAGATGAGCTTTTCGGCAAAGATGATAAAAATATCCTGTGGATATACAATATAAGTTGATCCATGATTCAATGGTTAAAATAATAAACAGAAACAACTGCAACTTACTATTACAGGTACATGAACCCGTAATGTAGTCTTCTGGATCTAGTGGATTGTTAGATTTTCAGAGAAGCATCAATTTTGATACATTTCCAATGATTTGAACTCATTTCGGAAGCATCAAATAGAAACATATAAAAGTATGGTCTATGTCCTAAGTGCAAAACAATGTATTGATAATGAGACATAGGCATGTTAACGGCTGTAGTACAGCTTTACTGTATACAGCCTCGATAATCGTTTATCGTTCGACCTCAGTTTAATCTCACCTAAATTTATCAGTGGTCAAGCAATGAAGAAAAGCAATCCCAAAGAATCTTTCATTCAATGCGATTTTCTAAATATCCTTTTTGGACAGTAACTTTTCAGAAAAGATTTATTTCTCTAAAAGAAGAATATTTTATCTCTTAATGATAAACTTATCTTATCAGTACATTAACACAGACTATAATTTTCAATTCAGAAGGGTCATCTTGATATTTTTACTTTTGATGCTTTATCATTAGGGATCATTAAGAAAGTGGCATGATTTATTGGGGATGAACCCTTTAATAATTTCTTTTCTATTATTTTTGCGAGGTCTGAATGTGAGGTCTTTGTATCAAGGTGGTTTTGCTATACAATTTGCGTGTGCCGTTTACTGATAACAGCTTTTGAGCGCAAAATGTTTTTTTTTTTTTCCTAGTTCACAGGCTGATTGTTCTCCTGTGGTTTTTTTTTTTTTTTTTTTTTTTTTATCTATTCTTATATATTATACTTTTTTGCTGCACATAATAAAAAAATAAATAAAAAAAAAATCTAATGCGCAATAATACATTCATTTTATAATAATTATGGTTCCACTTTTACAGATACCAAATGCAAAAGTTATTAATCAAATGAATGTTATTATCGGTTTTTTAAGCAATCATGTCTAACGATATCTATTCACAAATATGTAATGATCTCGCTAATTGCAATGGTTTACGCACTTCGTTATTAGAAATTCTTAACTATATAACCTATATCATACTAAATTAATATTTTTTTATATACGCGTTAAATATTTTTGGTACTTCACGATATTTTTTGTGTTTCCTATAAATATTTATTTCTGAAGTACCTGTAGAATTCTTTTCAATATTCATATTTACATGATTTTAAATACTTATGCTTTTCTTTTATAATAATTTATATCTAAAACACATGACAGTAATTCACGGTCAATTATTTTAATATTTTTTTTTTTTTTTTTTTTTTTTTTTTATATATTAATTATACAAGTACAAAATGCAGGAAAAAAAGAACATAAAAAGAATATAATGGATTTTTTTATTTAGAGTATTAAAAATTATCTACAGGCCTAACTTTTTTTTTTTTTGCAAGTTTCCATTTTGTGGTTTTCTAGACGAGCAAGAAAAATTAGTAGACTAGAATTTTCCAGACAAGACATAGAGACAGACAGAAAAACCGCATATTGTTTTCTTTTAATGATTAATGGGGAACGGGAACACTGTCTGGCTAACGTTTTCTACGAATTTCATTCTATTCCAATGAATAGAAGTTTCACAATCCCAATTTTTCTGTTTACCTTACCTTTTGGTGTGAATTCTCGATTTTTCTGTAGGAGAATTTGTAATGCGCAATGAACGTAAATTGGGAACACGTTACTTCGCATTTTTTTAATTTGCTTATTTTATCCATGTTTTAACTTAACATTTTTGTAAAGAAAACAAAAAAATATATATAATTTTTTTTTTTTTTTTTTTTTTTTAATTTGCGCTTTTATGTTCCTACACAGAAAAAATAAGAACAAATTGGCTTAAATTTTAGAATATTAATACAAATATTATATTTTTTTAATTTTATATTTGTATACATATTTTTAATTTTATATTTGTATTTATAATTTTTTATAATATTTGTATTTATAATTTTATAATATTTTTCATAATCATATCAAATATTATATTTTTTTAATTGTATGCCCATGAGTAATGAAGCTAAAAGAATTTTAAGAGAAAGTCAAATTTAATAAATGTATTTCTGTCATAACTTTAAGTTAACATATTCATACGAAAGCATGAAGCTACTTTTCTGAACAAGTTATTTCGTTATTTAGAAGGTTAACGAATTTCAGCTCAAAGTGGAGCAAATACATTTGCTTTTATAAATTGCAAATGCATATCTATCCCCAAGCAAAGCAAGCTCAACATTTTTACGAACAGATTTTTCAATGGTTTGGTTTGTGGCTCTACTGTCATTTTTTGCAGAATCTAGGCTAATTAGACCGGGACCTACAGTTTAACATGAATTCCGAACCACCACCACCACTACTACTACTACACACGCCAATGGGCCTAGAGCTGAGTTGCCTCTTTACAATTAGAGAATGATGTGGGTGAGAAATCTGATTGGGCTCTGTGATTTTCTCTCTACGGTTATGTAAGACCGGGACCTACAGTTCAAAGTAGATTCCGAACCACTAACAAACATCCATGCCACCGCCAGGATTCGAACCTGAAGCTTGTGGTACCAAAGGGCAGAGTACTGGCCAATTGGCCACCAGGCAGCCACATTTTCAAGGAGAAAATTATTTTTGTTTTCTAGCGGAGCACATTTCTGTTGATTTTATAATCATATAAATTAAGAAAAATAACAACTGGAAAATAATAAAAAATACTATAATAAACGTTTATAATTTATCTTAAATAATATTACAAATTTATTTTAAACTAAAACAACCCTACTAGAAATTCAGTTATGTAACAGATACAATGCAACAACACAGGGGACATCACGGGATGTTTTATATAATGCACCTTCAATGTGCCACCACAGTTTTGTGCAATCATCTCCTAGGGCGAGCAATCATCTATCCACCACAGTTTTGTGCAATCATCTAGCACAATTTGTAACTCCACCTTTAACGGGAAGGACCTTCCGGACTGTGGATTTATCATTCCCCCTGGGGACGCTCACTTCGGTTGATATTTCATTACACTCTGTAGCGTAGTTTTGTCTCTGGGGGAATACATTAAGACCTCCCTGGAACTTGTCGTCAAGACTTGATCCGGGAGGCCTCTTCACAGGGAGAGCGGCCTGAAGGCCAATTGGCTAGCGCTCTGGCTGTTGGTACCACAGGTTTCAAGTTCGAATCCTGGCGGTTGCATGGATGTTCGTTAATGGTTTGGAATCTACGTTAAACTGTAGATCCCGGTCTAATTAGCCTAAAGTGTGCACAACATGAACCATAGAGGGACAAACCAAACGAATCTTCACAGGGAGGGATGACAAAGACGTTGTTTAGCAATGGGTTCGGCGTCTCTGTTCTCTCAGCTCGCACGTTCTAAAATTGGGCTTAGCTTTGTCGCTTAGCTTGTGTGTAGTGCTCTTCGCGAGTGGAACACAGGCCTTTCCGGAGAGTTGGTGTGGATTTATCATATCCATTCTCAGCATAGACGCTAGAGCTTTCTGTTAGACTTTGTCTGGGTACGAAACCAAACTATCCTCGTTCGGAAACAAGCTATACACCAGGACTCTGCACAATTTGATGTAAACTGCATAAGTGTATAGTTATCTCTAAAGCAGAATGCAGTAATTTAACAAAGTAAAATTAAGCTAGAAGAATTTTTATATCCGTAATTTAAAGATGGGATATATTTATTAAAAGCCATGACGGGATGTAAATAGGAGTTCCTGAAAAAGTTAACTAGAAAAGAAAAAAAGTTTTCTAAAGTGCTTAAATGTCTACAATTTTAAAATATAAGGACTATGCACTGTCATATTAACACCAATTAAAAAGTATGCGAAAATAAGCCTGATTATTGCTTTAGCAATAGTTTTTATTTGTTGTTCTTATTGAAACTGATTAGCGGTTATATTCGGAAAATGATTATCAGTATTATTTTACACTGAAAATTGTATTACCTGAACCAATGTATGCCGAGATAATTTCAAGAATATTCTTGCGTTATATACAGTGGGCCACAAAATTGAGTATACACCTTAGAAACTTGGAGACTTTTTGCAATTACAAATTAAATATTGCTTTATGATGATTGAATTTTTTACCTTATATACTTTAGTCTATGCTTTACCGTATTATACTTATAAAATTGTTACGTTTATTTATTTTTTACGAAAAAAAAATAAAAGATCTGAGACGAGAGGAAAAACAACACCACAAAATAAGTATACACCTTTATTAATTACCTTTTAACGTACAAATTAATATTTTGTTGCATAACCTTTTGCTTGAATTACAGCTTGTAATCTTTTGGACATAGATTCTATTAGTGTTTTAGTGGTTTCAACAGAAATTATAGCCCATTCTTCTCTCGGAAACTTCTTGAGAACTTCCTTGCTTGTGATTTCGTGCTCGTGTACAGCTTTCTCTAATTTCGACCACAAATTTTCCATGACGTTTAGGTCTGGAGACTGGGCTGAGTGTGTAATTGCTTCTTTGCAATGGTACAGCAAGTATAACTGCACAATCTTCGCTGCATGCTTGGGGTCGTTGTCCTGCTGGAATATGAAGCTTGACCCAAGCCCCAACTTACTGGCACTTTTTTTCAAGTTATCATTTAAAACCCCAAATATACATGTTTCTCCATAATACCATCAATAAAAGCAAGCTTCTCCAGCCGACATACAACCCCAAACGAGGACAGATCCACCTCCGAACTTGACTGTCTTAATGGTGTTTCTAGGTGCCAGTGCTTTCCAGCTTCTCTCCATATTTTAAATCGTCCATCGCTTCCGTAAATATTAAACTTACTTTCATCAGAAAATATTACAGTGTTCCAGAAATAAAATAGGCTTTAAACGATGTCTGTGGCGAAAATCACTCTCTTTTGTCTATTGAAATACTTGATGAGTGGCTTTCGTATTGGTGTACGGCCATGAAACCCATATTGGTGAAGGGTACGTCGAATTGTTTCAACTGAGATCTTTTTCCCGATTGTAGAGGACACCGATAAAAGCTAGTTTTAGAGGCACTCACCCTCGGATCTTTCTTCTTTACTGAGTGAATAATCTTCCTCTTCGCTGTAGTACTCAGTATTTCTTTAGGTCCTCTTCCAGGAATATTGGCCACAGATCCAGTTTTTTTATACTTCTGTAGTATTTTTGGACACAACCATGAGTTACACCAATCAACGAAGCGATTTCTCGAAGAGATTTGCTCTCTTTCGACCATTTTACAACCAATAAACGCTCAGATTCAGTAGTTTCTTCATTTTAAGATTTTTAATGAGAAAAAAATACTATTTAAATGCGTTGAAGTGCAATAGCACGTGTTATAAGCAGCAGCTACTCCTGAAACTCTTTAAAGAAAATTTGAAACTAAAAAAGTGGTGGCATAATTTACAAATATAAGAAGTGTATACTCAATTTTGTGGCATGGTTTTCTATCTTTTTTCGAATCGCTTAACTTTTTTTTTCGTAATAAATAAGTTAACTATAGAATTGTGTTATTACAGGATGGTAAAGCAGAGGTTAAAGTATCTAGAATAAAAAAAATTTATCTATTTAAATCAATATTTAATTTGTAATTGGAAGAAGTCTAAAAGTTTTAGAGGTGCATACTCAATTTTGTGGCTCACTGTATAAATTTTTCAATCCTTTGAACAGTTAACCCTAGATCCCTTTTAATTAAACATCTAAATGTTTTTTTTTAATAAATTTCAATTTAATATTTCATCAGATTAATTTAATACAACATACTTCAACATTTCATTTCATTCAAAAAAAATTTCAGATGCGAATTGATAAAAGAAAAATCGGAGAATCCCAGATTTTGAATCATCAAATCCATAAGCATTATTTTAACTGGTATATTTACGTAAAGAATAAGACTTATTAAAATTACAGCTATCATATTTAATTTCAGTATTTTCTTTTACTTTAACCAAAGGATAGTTGATAAATCATTTTTATTTTTATAAAAATATAATATTTCAAAAAAATAATCTAAAAAGGTTGTATTCAAATTGACATAATGAAGAGTAATTATAATGTCACCTAAGAAATCTAAAAGTAACATCTGTAGTATATTAGTTGGGGCTAACTGTAACTAATTTTGAGGGCAAAATATTAATTATTATTCAAATGACTGAAATAATTTTCTGTAAGAAAGGTTCCATTGACAAAATTTAATTAATAACATAAAAGTAATTGCTGTATAAAATTTATACGATACAAAAAACCGTTAAAATTAACGTCACCGCTTATAAATTTTTATTTTATTTCTTCTTGGTTAAAAATACAAAAATTGCATGCATCTTTTTCGTATTAAGTCACAAAAACAATTTTTTTAACCAACACATAATTATCTTATTCAGCGAATTGTGTATTGGGTTACTAATATTGGGTATGTGCTAGTATTTCGGTGCGAGTATAGGATTACCAAAATAATAGGTTGAATCCCACCAGTGAAATAGATCCCTTTACAATGAATGAATTCATAAACGATGACACATCAGTAAAAAATACTATAGCCAAGTGAAATAAATTAACCTCAATAAAATTTTAAGGTGCGTTATCAAAGTTGATGGCGAATATGATTAGTAAGCAATTTAAATTATTTTTTTGTTGTTGTTGCTGTTATTCTTTGTATGCTTATAAGACTATGCAGACAGACAGACGATTGTTCATTCTTTGAAAATTAAATCTTATTTTGATTTCATAAAAATCCTTAATACCATATAAAATTTCATGGAAATGTTGTATTTTGATTATCTTAGCTGAATCAGTCGAAACTAATATTATTCTTTATGCCAGAACATTTAAAGGTTCCTGTATCTTAAAAATAAAGCTTTTTTTATGTTACTTGAACAAATTTAAAAATCAATATTCCAGAGACAATAACAATTTATTATATTTTATTCAGCCAGGATGTCATGTTCACTTATGAACTTAATCGCACAATAACTTATGAACTTAATCGCACAATAACTTATGAACTTAATCGCACAATCACACTTTAATATTTTGAAAAAAATCTGTTCGAACACATTAGTTAAAAATTATTTTAAAAGCCTATTATGCGATAAATTAAAAAGGAAATCAAATTAAAAAACATTTAAGTAATTAGCTGTCTGCAAATAAAAAAATTCAGATTTATAGTTTTGCGATAAAATTTATAATTATATTATACATTGAGTATTATTCAAAATTCTGTTACTAATTTTAAAATTACTAAATTTTGCAAGAAAATATTACGAAAATAAAAAGTAGGACAAAATTGCAAACATGAAAAAAAGTTCTTTTTTTTTTACTATTAATTATCATTTTGTTTTAAAAAATCAATGCCCCGGTATTATGAATCAAACACTTTGTTTTTTCTCAAAGAAGAAAGGATAATAAATGGATTTAAAGGAGTAAATGAATCTTTTACGATTAGAAGCTCATGAAAATTGAAGTAGTAAAATTGATGTATGAATTTTAAGCTAAACAAGGATTTTGCTCGAACCCTTATCGTTAGTAAGATGAAGACCATGAACCTCTTTTCTCACAATGATATTTTAAACATGTAAAATAATGTAAAAATAATTCAGTTACACTAAAAGTGATTAACAAAAAAACATGATAAAAATATATATGATATAAAAATATAATACGTTTGCTTTTTTTTCTAAACATTTTAAACAACAAAATACATTAAAGTGTCCAAGAAAATTAAATTTTACTAATAAAAACTTGCTTATGCGAATACAGGTGCATGAAATTGTATTGTAATAGAAAAAAATATTTATTTCGGTAGTCACAAATACATTGAATAATATTGCATGCATTTATATGAAAAATGTAGAATTTAATTAATGAAAATAATGATAACGTTTTCTTTTTACCTCATCCAAGTTCTGAACCAAACGCATGATCCTCTATGATGTCCGTGAACCCCTTTTTAGAGTCTACAGGTCTTAAAAGATTCACAAACGTGTTTTTTAACCTATGTATATTCGAAGTTACTTCGTTTTTGTAATACAATCATAGCGTTAATCTTTAAAAAATCGCAAGTAAGGGAGACCCTTACTTAACAGAATTTTTTAATTAACAGATATGAATCATTGCTTAAATACTTTGAAAAGGCAGTTACTTCTAATTCAGACGTGATGCAACCATTTTACTTAGTGTACGATTTAAGAGTCTAGACGAAATTTCGACGGATGTTTACAAGAAAGTAAATCTATGCCAAAAACTGAACAGAAAGAAAGAAAAAAAAAGATTCTGTAGACTTAAAAGCACTTTCTGGAACTGATTTCCTTAATTCTTAATAATGAGTAGCAATGCAATAATAAGTAGCTACCCAAAGGTGGCAGGGTTTGTAAAAGATTTAAATTATTTTATGCTACAGATGGATAATTAACACGATTAAAATCAATAAAAATATCGTTAATTTTAAAAACATTACAGAAAAAAACAAGATGCAGATCAAAGATAAATAAAATAATGACTTACATCAGATCATACGATTATATTTAAATTCAGTTTATCTTTTGCTAAAAACGCACTGCACTTCTACATAGTAAAAATAGTATTAATAATGTCCTAAGTAATAATACGAAAAAAAATAGTTTCATTTAAATTTAATACATCATTATCACGAGCGCTTTAAATGAATCCAATTGTGTGGGTGTCTATTGTCAACATTTAATTGCACAAAATTCTTATTGTACTTATTTCTTATTGGATTTATGATATTATATAATTTTTAAATAAAGGACAAAAAATGGTAAACATGACTGCAAAAAAAACACTTTGATCTGCACTTTGGATTATCATAAAAAGCAATTTTTCTTCACTGTTTCTTTTGGTTAAAGTATCTCTCAATGCAATAAGAAGATTACAATAACCCATAGAGGACTAACAAGACATTTGTCAATTTCTGTCACAACTTTGGTCAATATCCGATATGTTTGGTGATTATGTTCTACTAAAAATTCAACTGCCAATCTAGATAGTATGGCTCATAAATCTAAGCTCTGTTTCATACCATCGAATACGATATCAATGAATCAATTTCTTCATCAAAGCATTATAAAACTTTTTAAATTTTCTGCCCCTCTGTGTTGAAAGAAAAAAATACTCAATGAAATTACTACAGGAAAAGAATCAGGAAAAATAGACACATAAAAATCATCGATCCTGAAGCAGTTCATAGAATTGCAAAGGTTGAAAAGAATTTTCAATTTAAATGTTCTATCACAACAAGTTTTTAAAAAATATGACAAGACACTTGAAAGGCAGATTTTATTTTGAAAGACAAGCATATAAGAGTCAATTATACTAGAAGTCCTTTCGGAAAGCAATCGTTTGTTCTTGTCACACATAAGTGAAACACAAAGCCCACTGACCTTTAGTAAAAAAAATACTATTATTCTATCAATAGTATACAATAACTCTAACAGAACTTTTTTTATTTAAAGTTCTAGAGACATAAAATAAGATCATGTATAGTTCAACTATGCTGATATCCTACTGTTCCCATGAAGCTATTCAGTTATTTGCAAATTAACTTATTTATCGTTATGTAATTTTTACCTTTACAAAAGATAATCTATTTGTATCACTCACTATGATTGCTTTTATACATGTTGTTCTTAAAAGAGAGCATCAAAAGTTAATTACTTTTAAAAAATTCTAAAAACATTCGATCAAAAACCTAGTTTAACTAGTTAAATAATAGTAAATGACATTCTTATCATTGGTCAACTAAAATTTCATTACTTCACCAAGCCACGCTACCTAATGCATCCTAAGTCTAACGTAGGCATACAAGTTTATCCATTCATGAAAGAAAAGGACAAATATTTCAAAAACTGTAATTGCTTTTACTTTTGTCACTTATGTACACAGTAATCAATAAAGAAATGTGTCCACATGATATATATCGTGATAAACTAATCTTACTTAGAACTATGTTCACACGCGATTCGTGTTTGTTAGCCTGCCATAGAGCGAAACGTACATGAATTTTCTAGCCAAGTAAATCGTAAATTTACCTGACAAAGTTGTTAAAGGTTCATGAAAGGATTTGTAATAGTATTAATAATACTTATCTGACAGTTTTCATTCGCGATTCTTTAAAGTTTAATGATAAATGTAAAAAATACTTCACTATTTCGATATATACTATTCTCGTCATTACATTTTATAAACATCAGCCTAGAAACTCAACAACATTGATATCATTATTATTTTTATTATTATTAAGAGTAAAACATTGAATCGTTCTAACGTATATATCAAAAAATGGCAAACGTTATACACCGTGTCAACTGATCATACTCAAGTTTACTGATTTATTCAATAGCGTTTTTATTTTGCTATGAACCAATTTAAAAATATAAGACCAACTTGATTTATTTCGTTTGTACAAGATATAAATAACATGTTGGAAATTCTAAATTTAAATTTTCCGTGGTAATCGTTCCTATTAATTTAGTGTAACAATAACGTATTAAGTGTTTATAGAAGTTCTTGGTTGCAAACAAATGCGTAATGCTGCAATTTGAGTTACATTCTGTGGTTTATAAATGTTGAAGGTAGCTGAAGTTGAATAAGATGTTCAAATTTATTTAAAGTTTTAGTAGAACTCAAAGCAATTTTTGAAACATTAAGTTTAGAATCCATCTTTAATCATTTCTATTAACTGCTTTCTGATTCCCCAGTTTTATCTTTTAACTGTTAGTAAATAGTAATTTTAGCATAGAAATGTATTCCTGTGAGTTGGCTATACTATATAATTAAATATCTAATGGTATTAAAAACAAACAATTCAAAAATTCTACTCTCAATTTAGCAATGTTTAATTTAAATTGACACATTTCCTAATTGATGGAAAAGATGGATTCTAAACTTGAATTATTGAGAGTTTATCTATAATATTAAAATAATAAATGATGTTGTTGTTCCTAGATATAAAAAATTAAAAAGAATATTACATATTAACTTACTTATATTAAAGGAATATACTATTTAGGTAATTAAATATTTTTCTATCAAATAAGGGCTTTCATGCAAAAAATTTGTGTATTTTAAATTTTAAGAATCACTGTAAATGAAATAGTAAATATTTGTGTGAAAAGATAAATTGTGTTTGATTGTCAACATTTAAAATATTTCTTGCACTGCAATATTAGTGTGGTACTAACAAAATAAATTAATGTTATATCTGAGGACTAGATATGAAATAAAAAAGAAAAAGGATAAATTTGCCTTGGACTGTTTATTTTTATTCATATCACAGCTACCTAGTAGGATATTTGAAAGAATCATTATTTTATTTAAAAAATTGACTTAATCTTATTAACATTCTTTTTTAGAGTAAAATAAATGACATTTGTGCATTTGTGTCTATCCAACGAAGATCTAAGGATTGGAGGAACTATTCTTAATAGACATTAATATTGCAAAACAACGAAGATGCACTAATACATCTAACATTGGATAAGATTATAAATAGTAAGAAGCAAATATTCAAATCTCTATTTTTTAATTGATGTTAGATAAATTTATTTATTCTAGTGCGACAATAATACAAATGTAAATAAAGATACCCTAGTATAAACATTCATAGTTTACAGTGTTCACAATTAGCATATTCTACAGCTGCATGAAGAATAACTTTTGATGACATTTTCGTTCTCAAATGGCTTGGCGAATAGCAAAAAAAAAATATCGCTTTTCCTCTTTCAACATTATCAATACTCGATTCAGGTCTCGTTAAGGCACAAGTGTTTGAGTTGTTGCTACAGTTTCTTTTTTTTTTTTTTTTTTTTTTTCGAAACAGATCTCTTTTTTTTTTCGTGCTATGTTAGTAAAAAGAAAATCGCTAACCATCCAAGTGGGTTTTTAAGTTAAATCTTGTGCGATTGCTTTAATTATATGAAGAAAACAATCCTTATATGGCTAAAATTGCATAAAATGCTATCATAAAATTCCAAATTTCTCCAAATCACGTGATATTAATTAAAAGCCAACAAAAATATGAGCAAGAATTTTAGCCATCACTCATTTACCTAAAAAATACCACGGTGAAATGTTAGAATTATAGACACATTTATGTGGGAAGACTTCTTTGGCATGTCAGACACTGTTTTAAAAAATGTCATATCTGTAACATTTAAAACCTTCCAAAAGTTTATATTTAAAATCTCAATTTAGAAGTGCTCTTTTGTAACTGTTACGCAAACAGAATAGACTTAGTAATAAACAAATTTGAGGAATAAAAAAATCAAATTTTACCTTAAACTAAAATTAAATTAATGTTAGAATTGAGATCAAACAATGAAAATTGTCTCAAATTTGGATTCAATCCCAACGACAAATTCTAAAAACAATACAGTGATCATATCCGAGTTTATTATTATGCCACATAATTTAAAAGAGAAATTTTGGGTTCGAAATTGCCAGCACTACTGAAATAGTATCATTTAATTATTTCGGAAAGAATCCTTTAAAAGAAAAAAAAATGATTTATTTTTTGCTTATATTTTATTCATTTTTTTATCAACAACAATCTAAAAAGAAAAAAATAGCAAAACAAATAATACAATACAATACCAATATATATTGTATCTTCACAGAATGTTAAATTGCAAATGAAAAGTTTTCATAGTTTCAAGGCATAGTGACCAGTTCAATGTTATTCCCTTAAAAAACACTTATTACGTGTATTATAATATTTTCAAATCTGATATATGGCCCGGTTTATTTGATTCAAGAATTTTATGGTAAATAATTTTCCCAATAATTTAAAAAATTTAAACGTACCTTACGTGCCCCTCTATTGAAGAAATTAAAATGACTCATTGATGGACATTCGGTCAGAGGTTTTCCAGGGTCAAGTTAATTACATTTACACTACATTGTTTTCCTGGCATTCCTTAAGTGTTTCCAAATATGAATGTTTTTCTCAAGATGTCAAAAAAGTAATACTCCTTTGGTTAAAAAACCTATTCAAGTCCTCATGCATTAAATTTGTAACAGACCAAAGCGCCTTGGCTAAAATAGTGAAGATGACATAAAATGAAGAAAATAATAGTAGTAGTTTAGGTAATAACAATGTTATCAGCTAGACCAGGGGTCGGCAACCTTTTGAGTCGGAAGAGGCAAAAATGGCAATTTACAAAATTTTAAAGTTTTAAGGAGCCACAAAATGTTTTTGTTGCCAACATAAATAACAGGTGGGCTGAAAAGTTCGTAGGCTGACACATAGATGGCTCTTACTAGTGTACTTAATCCATATGATTTTTAGTTAGCCCTAACCTTCAAAAGACACGTGTATAAATTTGATATCTGTTGCGCTATTAGTGTGTGTGCATTTTTAATGAATTATAGCATTTTTAGTGTTCATCACGTGCAGTCTACTCGGCTGACTGTCGATTGGACTCCGGTGTGAAATGATGGAACCATGTTTCATCCATTGTCACATATCGACGCAAAATTCGGCTTTATTACGATTGAACAGCTCCAAACACTACTTAGAATCATCAATTGGTGGTTGTTTTGGTCGATTGTGAGCTCACAAGGCACCCACTTTGAACAGAGCTTTTGCATAACCAAATATTCATTAATGATATGTCCAACATGTTCCTTTGATATCTTTAGGGTCTCAGTTATCTCAATCAAACTTCACTTTACGATTATCAGAAATTGTTTTGTGGAATTTTTTGATGTTTTTCTCGGTAACAGCCTCTTTGGGGCGTCCACTGAGTGCATCGTCCTCGGTGCTCTTTCGCCTCGTTTCAATTTAGCAAACCACTTCTCTTACGGTTGATTTTTCTGGCGCAAAGTCCGGAATATGTTTATCAAGCCAAGCCTTGGCTTCAATAGTATTTTTTTTTTCGCCAAAAAGCAATGCTTTATTAACACATGAAATTCTTTTTATCCATTTTTTTCAAACTAACTAAAGTTGCTTCCCTAAAAATGCTATAACTCACATACTAATATAAAATGCTATAACTCAATAGCAACAGCTATCAAATTTATACACACGTGTCTTTTGAAGGTTAAGGCTAACTAAAAATCATATGGATTTAATACTAGTAGCGCCCATTTAATAAATACTAGCCCACCTGTCAGTACTCACATGAATAAAGTTTTTTGATAAAAAACTAATTTATTTATTCATAAGAAAACATATCTATTTATTCCTTTATCATTCTATTTTATTCATTGTTAGATAATTACTTATTATTTAAGTAAAAAATTAAAACAATTAAACATTTACTTACAACACTAACTTGTACTTCAATAACAAATAATTGAACAAACAAATTCAATGGGAGCGATGACTTTGCATGGTTATTCAAGTAGAAAATTTAAACTTTACTAAAAACAATGTAACTTGTACTTAAAATAAAAAAACAATAACGCGCGCACATTTCAGCAAACAAATTCAATGGAAGCATTATGGCTTTTGCATGGTTTTAGAAAGTTTGGATAATTTGGCTAATAACTTTGTTGCTTTAAGTTTCAAACACGACTCAAAATTTTCCTTTGTTAGTTGGCTTCTTACTTTACTTTTAATTATATTCATGCCAGGAAAACTGCGCTTTGCTCGCACGAATATGTCGATGCGAGAAATGATCAGCACTCAAATGCCAACTTCTTCACCTCACTGTAGCAATCTGGAACTATTCCATGCGTCGAATATAAGTGCCTCAACTCGTGCGCATTTCTTTTAAAGCTGTACACTTTTGTTGCGTTACGTACATGCATTTCTGGACCTCCAACTCTTCCGAACTTGCTTTTCAACTCTGTAAATTTTCCACTCCACAAAGCTTTACTTTTAAATCGATCCAATTGCATTTCTAGAGATCCAGTATCAATTCAAATGGCTCAATGTGGTTCGTTACTATTTGTGTTGAGAGGATTTACTATGAATACTGGGAATGGTTTGTTGGTTTTGAATTGCTCAAATCTATCAGCAAATTCATCTTTAATTTTTTATATAACAATGAAATTTACCTCGTGTCAACAGTTGCACTAGTTTTATCACGATATTGAATTGAAAATGAAGTAATAACGCTCTGAATATCTTTTGCAAAAAGAATTAATTTTTTTCTTCAAAAAACAAACTAATTCTTCTACCAAAAACTGAATCTGGGTTTCCCTTTCTTGCAGTTTTAAATTCAGCTCATTTAATTTCGCTGTGATATCCGCCATAAAGTAAAATTTTTGCAGCCGTTTGCCGTTCTCTAACTCAGGGTGATTAATGTCATTTTATTTAGGAATGTATTTATTTCATTCAAGCACAAACCAAAACGTTTCAACACCTTACCTTTGGAAAGTCATCGCACTTTATTGTGAAGGAGGTCGAATACTGAGTCTCCATTTCGTTTAAGAATTCTTTTTAAATTGACGATGGTAGAGTGCTGAACTGACAAGATGCTGTTAACAATCTTGATTACAAATTCATGACCTCAACTATTTTCGGCCGGAAATAATTGGGCTAAAAGTACTTCTTGGTGTATTATGCAGTGAAAGAATTTCGTGGTTTATTTTGCTCTGAAGAATCGTTGTTGCCCCTTTATTTCTTCTGTCATACATCTGGCTCCATCAATTGCTATTGAAACATTTTGATTAAAATCGATCTTATTGTCTTCAAGGCATTTTTGCACGGCATTCGCTATATCTTCCCGTCTAGTTTGTCCCGAGCGGTAGCAATCCTAGAAGTTCTTCTTTTGGACCTTGGAAGACTGCCACCTGACAAAAAGGGCAACTTGTGCCGTGTCTTTTATGTCGCAAGTCTCATCTATAGCCAGCGATAGGGCAGAAGAAAGTTGAATATCTTCCACCTGCAAATATGTTACATTTAAGATATTTTAGCTATTCTATCTTGTACTGTTTTAGCGGATAGTGAAAAATCTTTGAATTGCAGATTTTTCTGGTTTTGTTTTTGAATCACGAAACAGTTCTTCAGATTCCTCGTTGAAGTCGAATTTCAGAACCATTTTAAAATGTTTTTTTTTTTTTTTGATAAAATAAAAATATTTGCGTATGGAACTAAGCAATACACGTAA